>CM038600.1:12163305-12211317 GCA_021533255.1 Ceriops tagal
GAGAAAAAAATAGAGGGAGGAAAAAAGAACACTTTCAAGAAAGTTTTCATTTTTTTTTTTTTTTTGGGTTTTTTGCTTGGCCTTTTCTTGTCCAGTCTTTTCCTGTTTTTGGGATCTTATCCTTCTCCTCACACATTGCCTGCGCAATGCTAGACGAACAAAATCACGATTCCATAATTTAACCTTATTGATTTCTCTGGAAAATTTCCCCTTTTTTGCATTAGAGCTTCATACCTTTCACCCAATAAAGCTGTGTGCTTGCTGCTTTTTCAAAAATTGACTTCTTTTTTTGTGTGTTTTCGTTTACTGATGGCTTGGAAAGTCGAAATTTAGGGGTTTTATTAAGTGGGTTTCTGTGCTTGACGCAAGTTTTTGTTTTGCTCTGGTCTTTTCTAGGGTTTGATCAGATCGTCACCAGAATCAACCCTAATTGCAGTTTTTGAAATATTAGGGTTATGATCAGGGAGATTACAGAATCCTTATACAGGGAAACTGGGGATTGGATGGTATAACTAGTTTCTGATATTATAGTTGGCAGAAAGTGAAGCTTTTTGGGATCAGTTGCTGTGGTTTGGTTCGGCACATTGAGACTGCAGAAGAGAGCTTCCCAGAATTTTGTTTGGACACAAACATAGAGGCACTACAGTAGACACAAGTTCGTGGGTGCGTCGCATTTGTGGGTTGAATTACCGATTTCTAAATCTTGGGAAGCCTCTTATATTTGTTTTTGCTTATGCACAGGTTATGATATCTCTGTCGGTCCAGTGGCAAACATACAGCCTCAGGTTGCTTGGGAGGTTCAGCTAATTTGAAAAATCTTTCCTGTGTATGTGGCCTGATTGGCTTGTTGTTTTCCTGGACATTAGCGGGGGCAGTTTGTTGTCCATTAGGGTAAAATTGAGCACTTAAGACTTCTGTTTACTCCTTGTTTCAGGCCAAGTTCTAGCTGGGATTGTTCAGTGCAAGTTCCTGGACTTAATTTGTGAACGAGAGAATTGTGGCTTGTGAGGTGATATTGGAAAACCATGGGGTGATTTTCAAGCAGGAAATGACTGCAGGGACATGGTGAATGGACAGGAGAATAGTTTGTGTTCCGTTCCTTGGTTGGAACAACAGTACAAGAAACTAGGAGAAACTTTTTGCTTGGTGGATCGTTCCCACTTTGTTGTTTCCAAGATCACGTGCAATGTCTCGCTGCTTTCCATTTCCGCCTCCGGGATATGAAAAGAAGGCTACAGTTGATGACACAGATTTGCTAGCAAAGGTGTATATATCATCTTTATTAACTGCCAGTGGTTGCTTGAGCTCTGTCCTTTTCCAATTTTTTCTTCTCTGGCCAAGTATTACCTTGTTTGTGTTTATGTTATGTTGGTTGGTTGTGATTTAAGCTTTGGAAGCTGATGCTGGAGTTTGAAGTTTCTCTTAAACCATTCAAAGTGAGAAAACGGGAATGTTAAAGGATCTGAGAGGAGGGAATGTCATGTGGATTTATGCCCTGGAGGGTACCATGTAACAATTTAAGGGCAGACATACAGAGTTTGAAAACACCATTCAAGACAATGATGCCAAAAATTACTCATTTGTGGAGAACACTCACAAGTATTTATTGCTGTTGAACATCAATGTCTGGTATTATATTTTTCTTTGCTTGAGGGAGCCACTGAAACTGTTTTACAGGGTGAAAAGGGGCAAGGGGGACAAGACCAAATCATGTCAAGAGGGAACAGAATTCTTCTGCAAAATCTTCTAGAATAATTCTTGAAGACAAGGTAGCCTGGAGTTTTTGTGGCCTTTAGGTGAACTATATTAGTGCCACATTTCTAAGCTGGCTAGTTTGCAAGACTCACCTTGCTAGCTAACTTTTGTGACTGACCTAAATATAGGTTATATGTATTGTTCAGCATACACAACATGGCAATGTATTTTGCATGAGTATAGTTGGTCTGCTAATGAGTGCAGGGAGAAGCTGTCTTTTTTGGGATGCTTTATCCATGTGATGATACAAGCTTAAGGCTTTTTTTTTTTTTTGGGACTTTACTCGTTAACTTTGTTTTCACCTTAGGTTCTTAGAGGATTTGCGACATTGACACTCCAATGCCCCAATAATAGAGATCTGCACCCATATTATCTAGTTTATGAAAGGTGGATCGGGGTTTATACCGCTTCTTTCATTAAAATTTCCATATTGTACATACCTGCACTTATTGCAGGTTGTTTGTTTGCTTTGTGGTTTTAGGTCAAATACATATTTGGAATCCCACTGGTATTGGTGACTGACACGCAGATAAAATTAAAGTCTGAGATATACCATTCCCATTTTTTATGCTTTGTGGTTTTAGTTCAAATGCCTGTTTGGAAACTCAATGATGTTGGTGACTGACATGCAGATATAATTAAATCTGAGATAGAGCATTCCCATTTTGGATGCTTTGTGGTTTCATGTCAAATGCGTGTTTGGAAACTCACCAATATTGGTGACTGACATGCAGATATAATTAATGTCTGAGATATAGCATTCTCATTATGGATGTTAGGCTTTCAAATTCAAAAACTCTGTAGTTGAGAAAGTAGGTAGGAATATGCAAAAAAATTACATCACACATCCTGCCATATCCCAGCCTACATTTTCTGAATAACTTAGATTTAACAATTTCATTCATGGAAACAATCTATCTTCAAAAATAGGGATAAGATTGCATATATTTGACCATTTCACAAAATCTACAATATGGGAGCCTCATGTACTGAGACATTCTATACATCAGACCCAAATTGAAACAACTGTGACATACCTGTTGTGGCAGTACCATAGGTTATTAATCACCTTCCCTATGCTATCAGATGTGTCTGCAATTATCATGTAAGCTGGTTCTCCTGTACTGGGGTTGTTGATGGTTCTCTTAGCTGTTCTTTTGATGATTATCTTCATCAAAATATTTGGTATTATTTAATTTGTGTTATACATCTTTCTAATGTACTTGACTTGAAAATTTTGGTTAAATTGCTAACAGATTGTCTAGGCTTTTAGTTTTTCTCCCATTCTTATATTCTCTTGCTTTTAATGGGTAAAGGGATTTGAAGGACTTCTAGAATGAGTGCACAGTTCGCATGGAGCTCAACATGGATCAGAGTATTTGTGTCCAACTGTCAATATGTTAATGTCTCCTTATGCATTAATTTTCACCACAAGGGAGTTTTTAAGTAAAACTAAATAGGCTTTGTTGCTTGGTGCTGTGAGGCCTTAACATCTCTCTTGTTGCTTCAGTTTGATTGCCTATGTCCATGAATCAATTGATTTCCTGAGAACATTGCAATAGAAGGAGAATTCAAATCTTCTTGTAATTAGTTTTTTTTTTTCTTTCCCAAGGCACTGCACCCAAGAATTGCATTTCTCTCTCTCTCTCTCTCTCTCTCTCTTTTTGGTTGGGTGATATCTCAGTTTTGTCATTGTTCTTTATGTTTTTACATTGCTACTGGTAAGAGATAAAATGAATTCCACCAGTTGGTTCTTAATTAGAGTACAGAAACCTTCTTTGACCTTATCACCTTTCTATAGTGGAAATATCACCCAAAGACATGCTTTATTGTTAATTGTTCTATATGTTGTGAGCTTTAACCTTTTCTTTTTGGATATGTAATTATTAGTTGTCGGAGTTTGCATTTTCAATCTCAAGGGCATTGTTTGCAAATATATCATATGGAAAGTAAAGTTGGCTGCTAGGATGTGGTCATGCTCGAAGACTGCCTAAAAAGTCTTTAAGACTTAGAACCAGACAAATTATCTTGAGCCCAATTTTATTTTTTTCTGAAGGTTGTTTTTCTTACCAGGTGTATCTACATCCTCAAGTTTAGGCTTCATTAATAGTTGCTTGAATGTGAAGATGGGGTTGGTCATAATCTTTACATTACTCATGATCTCCCTGTGCTTGTGTTCATTCAACCCATAAGTTTGGTTTATTTTTAATTGGAATGATTTCAGGAGAAGCGCAAGGAGAAAAGGCACAAAAAGGAGAAGAAGGATAAAGAAAAGAGAGAGGGTAAAAAGGAAAAAGATAAGAGCAAAGAAAAACATAGGGAAAAGAAGGAACGAAAAGAGAAGCACAAAGACAAGGACAGGGATAAGTTGAAAAACCAAACTTTTGATGAGAAGAGTGCTGAAGGGCAGCCTGGGCTACATAATGGAGAGAATATTGGTTCGAACAGTCTGCAGGACAAAGAGATCGAGGATTCTAGATATGTGCTGGAGTTGGCCAAAAGAATCAGGGAGGACGATAAAGCAACTGGAAGCCAATCTATTCAGAGGATTGCTGCGATGGACCATAGAAGAACAGAGCTGCCAGGAAAGGAAGTGGATGGCAGTACTGGAAAGCAAGTTGGGGAACAAGAGAAAGTTAAGAATAAGAATGAAGATCATAGGAAGGCCAATGGACAAAAAAATCACATTGACACAAGAGATGTGGAGAAAATATATGGTCAAAATTTCTCTGGCAGGGATCAAGAGAAAATCAAAGGAATTGCCAGATTGGTGGAGGAGGAGACTGAGAAACAGATGGAAGGGAAGGAGAGGAGCAAGCACAACAAAAGCGATAATAAGGATGATAAACACAAACACAGAGATCAAGAGAAGCATAAAAAATCAAAGGATAAAGAAAAGAAAAGGGAGGAGAAAGCGAGAGAGATAACTGAGCCGACTAAAGAACAACTTAAAGTAAAAGAAAGTAGTCCTCAACTAAAAGAAAGTGGCCATGACTCACTAGATTTCCGGATTATCAAGACACCAGACCCTTTAGAGTTGAGCAGCACGAGTTATGCTAGTGAGGGAAAACTTGGCAAACGAAAGGAGGTGGAGATGAATGGATATATAGCTGGTGAGTCCTTTCCTGTATTGTACAATAATCAGAAAGTGGAACCTCTATTTCTATCAATCAAGTTGAATTTTTCTAAAGACATTTTTGCCACCATATATTGTAATATATGCATATAGGTGTCATGTGGTCCAGAAGCAATTCACATACTCTTTGGTGCATTTTTTATGGTATGTGTTTCCACTCTTTGAGTATTTCTAACTAAAAATCTAATCCCAACTTATGCTCATTGATTTGAGGCTACCAAATATAGAACCCCTTTGTTGAAAGAGAGGAGGTTGGAAAAGATAGAAGCGGAAGATTTTTTGAAGTTGGGTGGGGTGCCCACACCTGCCCAGCAGGGGGGGCGGGGCGCTGTTGGGAGTGTTAAATGGAATTTTATGTTTCTGCTGTCTTAGCTTCATATTAGCTTACCTTGTTCTTCTAACATTTTGACAGACAATGGTCGTCGGCCCAACAAATTTCAGAGACCTATCTCTTCCTCTAACATATTCATTGAAAATGGAAGGAAGTTGGAGTCGTGCCAAACTGCTCTTCAGCCTGCAAACCAGAAGCTGGGGCCAGCAAATAATCATAGAGTGGATGTCAAGGAACACATGGTTAATGGTTTGATGGCAGCCCCACGGCTTGATGCATACCCAACAAGGCCATCTTCTGCTAATATAACAGCTAATAAGAATGGTGAAACATACACAAAACCACAACATCCTGATGTAAAGTACCTGAGTCACATACTTTCTGTACCTAAGTTGGATAGACTACCTGATTGCAGCGGTCAGGAATGGCTCTCCAGCAGTAATCATCTGCAGTCAAAGAAGCTTGACATTAGTTTTCCTGGCTTGGATGGAACACAGCAAGTCTGGGCTGAAGCTCTACAGATAGATTCTGCAGACATCTTGGCTCTTCCATATGTCATTCCTTACTGATACATTATAAAATGGACAAGTCTGACAATTCCTACCATCCCCTGATGTGACCAGCAGCCTCCATTGGTCTTCCAGGCTGGTATGCTATTTGCTGGGAACTCGGGTCTTCATCTTGTTACTGCTTCACTAATCCAGGGGTTGCTCCTGGTCCAAAATTGCCAATCATCATCTCTTGGGCATTTAGCTCAGACCATTTTTGAAGGTACAGGAAAGAGTAGTTCTTATCTTTATCGTGCTAGTGGCATTTGATTTTCTTGTCCTGGAAGTGATTTGTGTTGGAAACAGATACTCGCATAAATGTACCACTTTTGGTGCATTCTTGAAGACTTATGATGGGGGCGGATTTTTGTTAAACAAATTTGTAAAACCACATTTATACGTTCCCCAAGAGTTGAAGAGGAGAGAGGGAGAGTGGGGAAGGATGGGGGTTAAGCTAATGGTATTCAGATGGTTACTTCGATTCTTGTAGTTTAGAGCTTAAAGACGTAGTAAAATGAGATTATAGAATCTGTGGATGTGTGTTTGAGAGACACACGCAGTTTTGATTTGTATTCATGATGGATGGCATTGGCATACCCGATATGTATGAATGTTAGTGGGCACAATAAAAAGCAGCAACTCATGCCTTTAGGCTGTCTCCCATCGGTCCTTTTTCTTCCCTGCCATTCAGATAATTTGCACAAATGGGAAGGAGTTGGCAGGTTTGTAGGATTTCAACGTAGGCAAGTTCAGGAAATATGGTAGTGCAACAGAACCCACTTGGTGTCTCATTGTTGCAAAAGCTTTGCCAACTGAATAAGAAAGAGGGATCGTGCTACAAGAAGCCTATAATTCGCTGCCCTTAAGGAACCAAATTTCACCATGCCCAAATATTCTGAGCCAATATGATGAGCTGGCAAGCCCAATAGGGCAGGCCCAATGTGTGCCCCGTGGGTCGGTGGACAGCGTCTCTCTTCCGTTAACTACATCGAACACCTAACAATTTTCATGGCGAAACTGGGTAGACAATGAAACTTACATTATTTTTAAAGAAAATTAGATCAAGCATACTATTGTTTGTCTCTTTCATGATTCAAGTATTTATTGACTAGGAAAAGCTGGAAAGGCATGAACTTTCACAAGCGGTCTGGTCTTGGTATGGTTATTCATTGTCCGCCTGCCAAGGTTTTTTACATGGCTCATCTTTCGCGCCCCCCGAAAAGGAGAAGCACGGACAGGTGCAGATTTCTTGCGGGTGCCGAAGATTCTTCCTTCCCATCAAGCTCGTGCTTTCTTGTTTGCACTCTTTGTGATTGTATTTGCGATGTTCTACATGCCAAGAATTTTCGTGCTACTAAATTCCAATCGAAACCTGAAGTAGATCGGCGTGCCATCAGGCACATGTGGTCGGAATAGTATTCATGCGCAGCTCCTGCTTCTGTTTCCAGACTTTATATGGAAGCAGATCTGTTCCTCAAAAGATACAGCCTGTTTCAAGATATCTAATTTATGGATATATACGCTTCTTACTACGGTTCAGTGCTCAACCCCATAAAGCTGGAACGTTCTATTTCCAAGATTTATGTCCAAATTGTCTGCTAGGCAGCCAGCCGAACGCTTGAACCAGAGATCAGGCGATACAGGCACCTCTCGCCTAAAGACTTCAAGCTGAATGTCTCGGTGGATCTAGAAAACATCGTATCTCAACCCCAACACAACAATCTTCCAGTTACTAACTGCACAGCGTCAAGAACTGACTACAAGTAACAACCGAGGAGTGCAAGTAGAAATTTCTTATTCTACGCATTCAGTCAAATATATGGGAGAAAACTTGTGATGATTAACTAAACATAAAGAATTGAACGGTCCCTGAAATTTCATCTGGGGTGTTTATGCTACAGGCTCAAGCAAAATACATAGAATAAATAAAAATTTTTGGGTTACGAATTATATTACCCCTTTTGAGTTGTGAATTCCTTACTCTTCCAAAGCTAAACTTCAGCCAAAAAAACTCTTGAAAATTTGATTGGCAAAGCTTATGAGAGAATCATGAACCTCTAGAAGTGGCATTGTTTGGGATGCTCTGCAAAAACATGGCCCTCGCAGAAGGGTCATTTGAAAATCGGCCAAGAACAGCACTAGTTGCCGTGCTACTTCCACACTTCTCAATTCCTCTAGAAATCATACAAGTATGATTAGCCTCCACAACCACCATCACATCTCCACCTAAGACTGATGAAACCATCTCAGCAATCTGTCTGGTAAGTCTTTCCTGTACTTGGAGCTTGAAACCATAGCAATGCACTACTGACTGCAAAAGTGATTTAGCAATAGGGTCAAATCCTTCATCACAGAAGTACCCAATATGCACAACGCCATAGAAAGGAAGCAAATGATGTTCGCACTGAGACCAGAACGACATATTCAACTCAGAATGCAAGTGTTCTTTACTAAGGCTGGTTTCCCCATTAGATTTAAGGGACCCAATGCAACCACAGACAAAGCCATTCAACTTCATTTCCAGATTTGTGTTTTGGAAATTCATCAACCACTTCACAAAACGACTAGGAGTTCCAACGAGCTCTTTCCTAAGTGGATCTTCACCCAAGGACCTTAAGATTGAAACCACTGCAGTAACCATCCCTGGGTTGGGTGGTCCCATCTCAGATAAAATTTTAGCATTTGAGGAAGATTGGAATGGGCACCAACATTGCTCTATAGAGTCCTTCCTAAAAATATCATCTACACTTGTAACTCTTAACTTCAGAAGACACATAAAATCTCCCCAGACATCAGGATTTTCATCTTCAAAAACACCTGATCCTGAAAAAACTGTTGCCTTAAACCATGCTTGGTGATTGGACTCAAGAAAGAATGGTTCTATGACAGGAAAATGGATGTGAAAACACTGGAGTACAACAGCAACACCTGCAGGCTTGATCTCATGGTGCAGAGCTAAACAGACTTCATCTGCTAGACGCTGTGGGTCTTGGAGCCGTTTTGCGAAAACATCTGCAACCCTAGAGAGCTTGCTTAATCCAACAACCCTCTGACCACAGGGGACATAACCTACATGACACTTAACATGAAAGGGAAGCAAGCAAGACTCACAATATGGGAACAGGTCAAGATCTCGAACAATCACAAGTCCGCCGGCTCCTCCTGCATGACCAATTGTATTATCCAAACCAGCTTCAGGGAACAAAGCACCCTGAACTATATCCTTTGTCTTTTGTTTGTAACCTGAAAAGGCAATCCACAGCCTATAATAAGTTCGAATTGACCCCACGAATTTCCAACTAAATCATCCAGGAGAAGCAGTCAGTACAAGCCGTGTCACATCCATTTTGCTAGTCCAATTAAATCTGTATATCTTGATTCTTTTTAACTTAGAAACATCGCCCGCAAAGACAAGTACTTTTGGTTCTTTAGATTAGAGACGAACATAGTAAATGTCAATCGAGTGACTTAGCACATTTAAACACCCAGACAAACATAGTACCAAAACAGCAAAACTGACAAACATAACTAACAATAACTTCAAACGAAAAGGGCCGGGGAAAGTGAGGCCGAGACAACCAGCAAGTAGGAATCAAAAGAAGAGCCACTTAAGTAAAGCGAAGAGAACAAATACCTCTGGTTCCTTCTCGAAATGCCTTGGCAACGCGTAAGGGAGTCTTCTTAAGACCTTGCCGATCGATATCCTCGCCAAGGCCTTGCAATAGAACTTTCACAGCGTCCTCAATGACTAAAGTCTCTGGTTCCCCTTCGAATCCAAGCTCAAGGCAATCAAGGTTCAGTCCATGTTCAACCTCGACATCATAGTGCCCCTCATTCAAAGCGCCCATTGGCAGACGACAAACCCCGCCAACTACACCAGCCCAGATCATAGAGAAAACAGAAATAAAAATAAAAATAAGACACTTGAATCAAATCGCATTACCAAGAAGGAAAATCGAAAAACGAATCAAAGGAAAAGCTCAATTTTTTTTTTTTTAGGTCCTCAGATAAGTAGCAGCGGAGAATATGACCAGCAACCATCAAAAACCAAATTTTTACACCCTAAAAATAAAAGGAAAAAAAAAAAGAGACCCAGATACGATTCAATGACAAAGTTTCAAAATTTGAGGAACCCGGATGCAAAACACAGAGGAATCAAAGACAAACCAAATATAATCATTAAAAGACCAAAAGCGAGAGAAAAACAAACAAGAAAATATTCAATGGGAAAGGAGAGGGAAGAACCTTAGGCACTCAGAAGAAGAAAAAGAAAAGAGCTTTATGGGTTGAGAGCAAAGGCTGGGGAGACAGGCTGAGGCGGAGGAGGAGGAGGAGAAAGAGGCAACGTAGGGTAGCCGTTGATCTTTGAAATGTGTGGATACCGTCTATTTTAGGTTGTATTTTTATTATATAACAGACGCAATGCAGCTAATGTCCAAATAACATATTCTTAAATCTTTTTTTTTTTTTGGGAACCTCAATCTGACGGATATTGTTTAATCTTGATTGCATACTTGTGATATTGTCATTATATATTAAATTAAACAACAACTATAAATATGATAGTGTATCCCAATACTTTTCCTCAATTCTTTTCTTTCTTTGTTAACAAATAATAAAAAAAATTTCGCTTCCTTCTTGCGTACTTTTTGTAAGTGTAAGTGCGTAACATTACTTTTTAAGTTTGCCCACGTGGAGATGTGGGCCCAGCCCCCAACAGTTTCACCCTTTCTGCATCGCTTTTGTAACGGGCGGCGCAAGGAGCTGGGTCACTGCACTCCTGCAAAGTTTGCTCCGCCACCTCAACCGGTTGTGACGAAGTCGCGCGTCGAAAAGGAGAGAAATCTTCAACCTTATAAATATAAATATAAGTGCGTTTCAATAAGTTATTTTTGAGAAGAGAGTAATGATACTATACTAAAGTAATATCATAATCTACTGCACTTGAATTTAATATCTATCGTCAATTATTCTAAATTTACAAGTAATTAGGAAAACCTGATTTAGAGCAAAGATATCAACGAATTGGATTGAAGAGAATGCAACAAAGTTCACGTTGAAAAGAAGGAAGGGATCCTTGTACCTGCCCTTATAAACGTGGTGTGTTCGTCGTTTTGTTCTCGTTCTTTTTCTTTTGTTTTTTTTTTTTTGCTCTTCCGCTCGAAATTTAGGAAAGGGGAAGTTGGGGGCGAAGGCGGTTTTGTTTGGCGGCATTTGGTAATCGGCCACACCCTTGTTTAGGGCCAAAGAATCAAAAAAGGGCATCGCCATCAGGTGGGCCAATGGGTCAACTATTGAACGTCTGGTGGCCTATGGGGTTGATGTATGGCTGCTTCCGCTCATCTAAGCTAGCCTAACCCCAAGGACTTTGCGTGAGAGGAAAGCGTGTCAGCAATAAATGCCTGGTGGCTACAGCAACCGACAAAAAGAACACGCACAACCCCCCACATAGGCGCAAGTGTGCCTTTGTGGAAGTTAAGGAAGCAACTCCTACTTGGCTTGCCTTACAAATAGGGCAGTGACAGTTCGTCAAAGATTATGCATGAGTCCGGAATCAAGCAAAAGTATGGATCTTCATCACTTCATTCTTCTATAGTACCACAACAGGAATGCGATAGTTGTTATACTTCCTATTGACTAGGAGTAAAATAAAGTAAACAAATTCCAAATCTATTTTATTTGGTGAAACTGAAATTTTCTTTCTTTTTGCCTTTTATTAAGAGATGAGTTGGTGGCATGAAGTTTAAAGAAGCCTGCGTTAGTTTGAAGAGGATGACCCCCTTTCAGGAATGTCCCCTTGATCTAATGAAACGTCAGGCCATCAGGCTTCTGTGAAAAACGCGGAGGCTAACAGAAGACTTACTTGACCCTCTTTTTTCAGTGTGTTTTATGGAAGACTACTTGGCAAATAAGCAAAGCAAAACAATGGGGAAATCAAAAGTAGATAGATCAGCTTGGTGCCATGAGCTTCGTGACTGCCTTCTGTTTTTTTTTTTTTTTTTTTTTTTTTTTTTTTTTGGTTTGGCCTGACAATAAATGACTTTTATACAGATTATGATTTATGACTATATACAAAGCATAATTCCATAACATGAAAAGCAGGTAAAAGGCATTGGTCAGAGCACGCAACTGGAGGGGTGGAAACTGGAAAAGGATACATAGCAAAGATTGCTCGCATTCTACTGCGGGGAGTCAAAATTGACTGCGATGGAAGGTTGTTGGAATTAGGGAATGTGGAATGATTGTTGACATTCTATTACTACGGGTGACTGGCCCTGATTTTACGCGCGAAGGCTTGAAGGGACAAAAGGAAAAGCCAAAATACAAAATGTCAAGGGGACAAACGCTTGTTAGTTGGTATTCCTGTCCCTTTTGTTCGCATGCGCTGGTGACACCCATAATTATCATTGAGTAGGTCACAAAAATTAAAATTTTAATTTAATATCTTTTTTGAAAAATTGGACCCTCCCTGACGTTCATGCATCTCAGTTCTTGAGGTGAGGTCAAAATTTGCAATTAAAAGGCACCTTAGCATTTGTGGATTCCTCAATCTTTTAGCTTACCATACCGCCCTCATCGCCATCGCTGGCAGAAAACTTCGAAGAACCATATCAAAAATGATAATTTAAAATTAAAATTATTCTTTTAATCGAAAATTTATTTACATAACTAAAGGCTAGAATTATATTGATGATTATTAAATTAAAAGAATAAATTTAAATTTAAATTTAAATTCGATTCCTTGACCGAAATGAGAAGCCCAAGTATGCGGTCCAATTGCAACTAGTTTTGGGCTTAGAATGCTGTTGGAGTGAAGTCCATAGGATTGAGAACGAGATTGATTGGGCCAATGGGTTAGGGCATTCCGCCCAATTATCGTGGGAGAGAAATCTAAAGTGACTCAAGTCCAGTTGAGATACAGTGGGCCATTTAGCAGGGCTCTCGGCCCAATTAAACTAATACACAAGCGAATGAGCCCCCCCGTGCGAATATAGTTGAGTATATAGGTCTCTTTGTTTTCCTTTCCTGGCTTAAGGCCCGCATGCTGATCAAAAAAATAAAGAATAAAAATAAAAATAAAATCCGCTGGCCAAAAATGGAGCCTTCGTTCACAGTCAAGGCGTGGTCTCCATGTTCAATTCCTCTCCCCCATCATCACCACTGCCGCCGCCACCACCACTGCTACCACCAGTGCCGCCACCACTGCTGCCACCATCACCATCATCATCACCCCCATCAATTCTGCTCTCGCCACAACCGCCATCATCACCACCATTGTAATGGCCGTCATCCCCGATTGTGCACGGGGCTTCCTCCACTTACTCCACAAAACACGGTCCCTCCTGTTGGTTCTTATCCGTCGCAGAAAGATTTGAGCTTGGAGGCAATTTTCCACCAATGGTCTTCTGTTTCTTCTGGTGACCAGTAGGTTTCTTTAAACCTGCTTCTTCTTTTGCTGCTTTCACTTTTTTTTTTTTTTTCAATTCTGATAAGTAACGATTTTCGACTTGTATTTACCCTTATTATTATTATTATTTGGCGAGTAGGGTATCGGCAGAGCAGGGGTACGATGGATTCGAAGAGGCAGGAGAAGGGGATGAGGAGGACCCAGTTTTTGTTCTAACCGATGAATGGAGGGACTTCTTTGCAAGATCCGAGGCCAAGAGGAGATTAGGTATTCCTTCTAAATTTCTTATGTTACAATTTATTAAAAAAAAAAAAACCAATGTCCTCAGTCCTCGCAGCAAGACGTTACTCTACTTTTCAATGCTGTCATGTGTTGTGTTGGGCAGAGAAACAGCAGGCTAAGAGGAAGGAGAAATGCTAGATGGAGATCTTAGAGGCACTATATGCGCAAAGCATTAAGCAAATGATCGATCTATGTACGCGGATTCGGTGTTATTCTAGGCGAACAAGCACAACTGTTCTCCTAACACGGTTTGAATCAAGATGGAACTTTCTTTAAGCTCACTATTTGTCTGTCTCCAGGAATTTTACCCGTGATGGCTCCCTGTAGGCCTGTACTCAAATCACTTTGGATAACACTAATCCTTGGAGTTTGGAGTCGCTTTTGTCATATTGAAACTGCTGTTTTGCTGCGCGTAGGAGTTGTAAATGATAGAACCACCTGCTTCAACAAGCAAATTTTGGCTTTGGATTCAATCGCGTTACTGGAAAAAATGAACACTCGGAAATGAATTTACATTTTTGAATCCGAATTCTCTACCTTCCCGTCTTTGCTTTATCGTATGCATGCAAATTGTGTGGCGCAATTGCCGCATTCAATCCACATCACAAAAAAAAAGTTACATCCTAGCCAGCTTAATGCAAGGGTGTCATACAACTACAGCAGTTGCACTGCACCATCAACAATGAAAAGCAGCCACCGTTTCTGTATCAAACTCATTCAAAATATTGCTACTGTTACATCAAATGCGTTAAGTTACAGTGTTGCTTGAATGAAACCGAATTATATAAACTCCTTTAGGGTAGCGATATGAAAAGACAGACAAATTGCAAGGCCGTCCAAACTCTCCAGGGTCTCCTTTGTTGTCCATGAAGACATTGTACCATTGCAGAAAACACCACTTTCTCTTGCCCCTTCTCTGCCAAAGAGTCAACAGGCTTCAAGCTGCTGACAATGTCACTTCCACAGCTTTCATGACCAGTCCACTATAACAAAGTTGTAATGTCAAGAAACTGAATAACTCTTGAGCAAGTTCAAGAATCCCCCCATCCCTACACCTCTGGATACTGAGTATCCGAGGAATCTCAAGTGGCTTGGATGATTTAGGGCTTCAAAACAAGTTTGCTGAAGGCAGCATTGATTCTCTCTTCCGTGATCAATCTGTGGCCTTCATAGAAATCTAATATTTCCATTGAGATATTCTTCACCTGCCAAAATATTAACAGGATGAAGCCTTTTTGGCAATTCATTAAACTCCAGCATCAAATTTAAAGCAAAACAAACTATGATCATGGCACTTAAAATTTCCATGGAGTCCATCATAGAAAAGGCAAAAAGAAAATGCAAATAGAATATTTAGCTTTGAGAACTCACCGCATTCATGTCGACACGAAGCTCTTCAAACCAAGTAGTTATATCTTTCTCTCTTTGCACACTAGCAATGTATATGCAAGCTAAAGCAATCAGATGCGGAGGGTGTATAAGAATGAGGTCCATCTTGTAGGTATCATTCACAAGTCCCCTGTGTGTCTCAAGATATTTACATCAATTCCAACCGATCATAGATGAGGTATTATAGCAGAACACAATTGCTTTCTAACCAGTAGTTAAATTAAAATGGGCCGGGTAGGTGCGGAAGGTTCATATAGCAGCACAATATTTATGTGCATTTCATCAAGCAACTATCCCATGCACAGAAATATTTTATGTTTGTTGGTGCATTCTTATCCAGTACTGAAAAAGACTTGCATTAATTGATTTTTTATCAGCCATTTGAATTAGGTAGAGGGACTTCTGACCTGAGGTGCCAGAATCTATGGATACAAACAGAGCTTCATCTAAATATTCATGTGCAATAAAGCTTGTCGGTGCTTTCATTCTCCCCAATGGAAAGCAAGGTTTGATAAGTTATATCAGCAGAATTAAACCATAAAATGGTGACTATGAATGTCACCAATTGAGATTCTGAGCCCATGCAATTGTGAATAGCAGAAATAGTGTAGCATGCAACTTGTGTAAAACAGATACCCCAGGTCCCAGATGACATTGTGCAAAAGTTAGAAGAACCTTGAGGTTGGACTCTTACCACGATAATTGAATCATATTAATGTCATTCATGCCAGCATCTTGCAACAACCTAACCCAATACAAGAAAGCATAAAATGTCTGTCAAAACAAGGTACTTGAAAAAATACTTACAGCAGATCATAAATAGATCAACTTGAATACTTGCAAACACATAGAACTTATATTAGTACCAGATGCATGGAGGAGGTACACAAATTAAACTGTAGTTCAGATGCATTAAAAATGTGGATAAAAACTTTACTTACTGAGATAATGATCGATATGGGTGAAATACAACTAGATAGTAGTCAAGAGCTTCCAAAACCTTCATTTCCATCTCAAGTATGTCCTTGATCTCATACTTGTATTTTTCATCAGGATCTGTGAGACAGAAGTGGCAGATTAGAAATACTTTTTGCACTCAATGGAATGGCAAAGGCCAGAGATTGATGTTTTAAATTGCTGATTGGTCTAATCCATTCACAGGCAGTTACATGATTTTCTGCTGTAGAACACAAGAAGCTTGGCCTGCACTGTGCTTTCTTCTGCTTTTGCGGCCAAATACAAGCAGGTAGGCGCCACAAGGCGTGGATCATATTGTGACATACTCCTTCTGAAAACATGAGAAATCAAGACTGGTGAATGATAACAAATTTGGCCTCAGAATGAGTGGTTTCAACACAATGCTTCCAGATCCACAATAAGCATAAGAAATGGTTCTGGATGCACAGAAATGGTCAGTGAAGTAGTCATGAGCATAAGAGAATATGTAATACCAAACCACACCACCAGCAAGGAAACTACGACAGTGCCCAAACTCCTAGATTAATTCTGTGGATGCCCAGTTCAAAGATTGAAAAAGCAGGCATGAATCTTGAGTAAAAGTGATCAGAAAAACAAAGAAAGTGACAAGGCACTTCCAAAACGTTAGTCAAACTTACATCAGCAAATTACCTGGTATAAACACGTCTCATATATGCAACAGCAGTAGCCACAACCCTGAAGTCCCAACCAATAAATGAAACGGGCACTAATTAATGATAATGTTTCTATGATGGATAAATCAATAATGGGAAAAAAAAAACTAAATCATTTGTTTTATATTTTCTACTGCTCCACTTAATTCATATCTCAACTTAACCATGCCTTAGTCCCAAGCTACTTGAGGATTTAGAGCTGTCCGTTGTTAAATATATTCCAAAGCAGCCATGTACAAAACACACACGCGTGCACATGCACGTACACACACACACACACACACACAAAATAAAAAAGGATGAATGCTGAAAACATCTTTAATTGCAGGTGATCAACACAACTGGGAATACTCAAAACTTGATAATGGTTTAGACAAAAGAAAACACATAACATATTACCAAGAATATGATCAAACCTTAGTCTCACTTTGATTTGTTGAGCCAATTTCCATATATCTGAACAAATTCAAAAAGGAAATTAACTGTCAAGATGATGAATCGTAGACAAACATCTTTCAGAGAAGGGTATTGGCACCAGATAGAAGATCATGGTTGGGGAAAAAAAAAACTTTACTTAAAGCAAATAAATACCCAAGTGGCCTGCAAAATAAAATTAATTCCTAACAAAATCGGCTGGAAAAAGAAATCACAGGCTTTTTCATTATAACGCCGAATTGTTATTGGAATTGAGTTGCAAAAGATCAAGTTCAAGCCAAATACCAGCTTTCACAGGAACATGCTCGTATGTCTACCAAGAAGCCCCTCTAAGTACCAGCAGTCACCAAATTTATTACCCAAAGACATTAAGCATGTGCAGAAAATAAAGGCCAAGCGAAAAGAAAAACCAAAAAAGGATTGCTCCATACAGCCATGAAGATGAAAGAAACCGATAGCAAAAATAAAAAATTAGCGTCGAATAATTGAGAAAACCAACGTGAAAAGCCAAACCAAGCCATCGTGAAATAACTTCATAACTTAGCAAGCTAAATTGAGAAAATAGGACAAAATTATAAGGATAAAGTGATGGAAACGGAAACAGTTTTGAAAGAAAGCAGATACAATTGGACATGTGCAACTTCATGAGCTTGAAATCTTCAAGAGTTATGCCCTTCTCTTTGTCCAGTGGGTTCACCACATCCACCTCTTCCTGCTCCAATAGCTTCTTGCTGTACCCAGCAAAAAACCCAGAAAAAAAAAAACACGCATCCACACACGCAACCATCAGGGCGCGCGGGGGCAAAGAACAAAAATTTGGTCGAAAACCAATGAAGCAAAAGGCAAAGAGGCAAAGAAAGAAAACAGAAATTAATGAATGATCATAGAATTTACTAGTGAGAGGATGTCCAGAAATTCGCAGCCATTCTCTCTTCCTCTCTCTCTCTCTCTCACTCACAGAGTTGCCCAGATCAGATCAAAACCACTGTTGAACGTTGAGGACTTGATTGCTTCTGTTGTGTTGTGCTGTGTCGTAGATTTGAGATTGTTGAGTATCTTTCTCTTTCTCCGTTCCGTACTCGCGGGTTCCATGGATTGATAGATAGTTAAAAGAGGGATTGGGCATGGGGGGCGCACATTATTGCTGGCTTTTGCCGGGCCTGGTTTCTAGAAGAAGACTTAAGGCTGGGCGAGTCCACTGATGGCTTATGTAGCCGCTGGGCCTTGTTTCTAATACCACCTCTGCATGTAGAAACCCACTTCATTGTGCCCCCGGTATTTTCTTACGTTGTTCAAAACTTCAAACCTACAATACAATACAAAAGGTTCCTTTTCATCGTTGCATGCACGCTTTGGCCAACTGCAATTGGAAATTTTTGGACAAGCATATGCACTGGGGATACTTAGTTTTGTTTTTTTAATTTTTTTTTTAAAAAATAAATAAACGAAATCGATGGGCGTCTCTTTCATCCATGTGGGCCAATTTTAGTATACCTTTTAGTATATGTGCGATTTTATCTTGTAAATTTCACAATCGTCCTTTGTTGGGTTGTTGGCTAGCAAGCAATCGATGTGTTTCTAAATCAAGATTATTCTCTCTCTCTCTCTCTCTCTCTCTCTCTCTTTCTTTTTCTTCTTCTTTTTATAATGAAGATTATGGTTACTAGGTACGGGAATGTGCAAAATTTGAGTCTGAATCTTAGAAATTTATATTTAGAGATCTTTAGTTTTGAGCCCTTATGAGGGCTTCAGTGGGGATATGTAACCTTCAACTAATTTTGCATGCAAAATAAAAAAATTAAAAAAAAAAAACGGCGAGAAAGAGGGGGAAAGGTTGCTGACCCTGAAATTGTGTCTGTATGATCACCAGACCATAAAGTTCTGAAGCCTAGGAAATAAGTGAGCTCCCAAGATAAAGGGCATAAACTAATGCTTAATTTTATTAAGTTCCCGAAGTATTATACATTGTGTTATATGCTATATCGTAGATTTACACAGACTGCCCTCCAAAACTAACCCCCCCTCCCAAAAAAAAAAAAAAAAAAACAAAAAGGAAGAAGAAAAATCCTGATCCAGAATTTTAGGCTAACAACCTGGTTTTCCTGTGTAGAATTCAGATACACACGGTCAGGTAAGTTGGGACCACATCATCTAGAAGACCCGCTCAAGGGAAGGAACAGAATAGGACTCGAAAAGTCAAATTCGTCATCCCATCAAATCCATCCAGGCAACCAAAGTGAAATGAGTGCGTGTCATGGCATACGACTGATCTTACTGGCTCTTTGCTGCCTGTGCTCTCATTCTTGATCCCCAGGAGGAGGAGGAGGACCCATTTTTTCTTAAGTCTCGATCGATGCTCCTCACTTGCAACTCTGAAATCTGAGATTGCCATCGTCTTCTCCATTCACTTGGCTCGTTCGTTCCCTGCTTGCAATGAGACAGAACATCAAATAGTGCCGAATAAGTTGGGAATCTAGAGTGAAAATAATCGTATGAAACACAAATGCAAGCGACCACAATGTCTTTAATTAGAATCGCCAGATTTTGCTCCCTATTCCCACTATTATTCCATCGATCAAGAATTGGCCCTTGTTTCGCTTTGCCATTTCACAGAAGAAATATTAGCGAGTAACTGGCAGCACGAATCGAATTCAATTGCTTAAAGAATTGCAGGGCTAATCGAAGAAATTAGTTCGATCCAAAAAAAAAAAAAAAAAGCAAGGCAAGCGTACAACATTACGATGGAAAAGAAAGGAGGGCAATAAACATATATTGACAGACGTGTACCTCCTTATGGTGCAACGGCTTTCTACCAGAGAAAGCAAGGTGCAAGCTTTTGGCCATATCTCTGTCATACAGAGCTCTACTGTGGGGATCAGACAGCGTCTCATAGGCCTCCTGCACCTGAATGAACTTCTTCGTGTATTCTGCTATACAGTTCGGCGGTGACACGTCTGGATGGTACTTCCTTGCTAGCTGCCTGTAAGCTTGCTTTATTTCCGAAACTGTTCCATTCTCCGAAATACCCAACAAATCATAGAAACTGTGTGTGTCCACATACATGCTATTGATGGTGGCAGCCTTAATTGGAGCAAATCTACAAGACCTAGAATGGGTTCTGAGTCTGAGGGAAAAGTCCTGTTTTGAGAGATAGGTACTAAAGCTAAGACGAGAACAAGGCTCAGATATGGATTTTGGGACTAGGGGACCGTGCGATTTAATGTAGATGTGAGAACTAGCCTGGCTTCCGGCTGCATGACTCATTTTCTCTGGGTTTCTGAGGAGTTGTGTTTAACTCTCTTTCAGGAGTTGTTCGTGAGCGAATGTGATCTTAGTTAAACTTTGATAATTTCAGGGGATATATATATATATGAGTGGAGGAGCGACGGTTCAGGTGTGCTGGTTAGGTGGACATATGCAGACAAAACGGTCATGGGGAATGGAGAAAACTAGGACTACTTAGCCAAGCCACTTGGAAAGGGGTGTGCCTGGATCTCTGAAAGTCCCGCTTTTTGGAAATTAGACGGATCGAATCGTTTAATTTCCATTCCGTGGGTTTATTTTCCTTTTTTATTTTATTTAAAATTTTTTTGGTAAGTGAAATAAGAAGACAGGGGTGAAACTGTAAAATTGCGCCCGCACCTGGCTGCGGGGCGAATTCGTCCTATTCCACTCTGGAAGTTGCTTGCCCCCCTCCTACTTCCAGGGCTTCTGGACCTATTCAACCAGGTTAAAGTAAAAATTAAGATCTTGGAACCTCTACACGCGGAGACAGGTCATCTAGATATTGTGGGCGGACCAACAGCAAGTGGACAAGTCGCAGAATCCCGCGGCTCTTCGGACACATTTTATTCCTCTTTCCTGGTGCAAAATTTTCCATTTCCACAGTGACTATAATTGATCTGCCACGTCATTTCCAGTTTTAAATTTTTTCCACGTCAAGAAAAACTTGCTTTTTCTTTATTATTATAATGACTTTTTTTTTTTTTGGTTTTCCGCTAAAAGCTTAATTGGTCCTGTACTCTACGATAAAAATATATAATTTTTAGTTTTTATAAATCTTATCTCTCGTTTCAAGGTTAGAATTCAAATATAAAAATAAAAAATTAATTTTTTAATCATTAAAATATTTTATAAAAATATTATTAATGAAGATATTGCTTATCCATCGTGTTGAAAATGAATTCATGTTAAGAATTAATTGGCATTTAAATAAAAGAATTAAGTTAATTGAAGTCAATTCAATATAATTTAAATATTTAATTAAAATTAAATAGTTATTATCATATAAAAATATAATATTCATTTTATTGCACATATTTTTTAATTATAATTACATGAATTTTTTCAAATTAAAAACTTTTATATAATTAATTAATGACAATATCAAAACAATTAAACTCCAATAATAATATCATAACTAAATGTGTTGTAACACGCTCTATCGGCATTCCATTTGTGGTCAAGAAATGCCCTTTTTAACATCCCGATCTCGTTCTCATCGTCTCCTCTTTGATTATGATACTCACCATTCCAATCTCCATGAATAGAAATCTGAGAGGGCGGGACGTCCTCTTCGCACTTTATTAAACTGGCAGGCGAATCAAAATATTTATGAAAAACAGAAAGAGAAAACGAGTTTTTTGATATTGAAAACGGTAAAAGGGTCCGCAGGATCACTGGCAAGTTCCCGCAACGTGCAGGAGAGCCACTCGTGGAAATTGATGATAGACGAATTTGTTGGCAACCACCTCCACGTCTAGAAGGGGAAAACTTGGCGGGCAAAACGATTCTTGTTCATCCGTTCCACTTCACTTTTTGGTCGTTTTTGACAAATCTCATGTTCTAGACGCGCGCTGTTTGTTTTTCTTTTCTTTTCTTTTCTTTTCTTTTTTCTGATTAGGTGCACACATTCTAGAAGTCTAGCTTTTTAGTTTTAATAAAAAAAATAAAACAATACATTCTGGACTTTGCAAGTTGACTAATGTTCCCACCACGCGTAAAAACAGTCGTGCCATAATGGAATTGATCGATCGCGATTACACTAGCTCAGGCCCCAAGTAATTGGTTCCTTTCTTTTATTTAACAAAGATTGCATTATATATGCAAATTGTAAGATGCCACGGACACACACAAATTTTTCCTCTCAATTATATTGATCTTTTCCTTTATGGTATCAGATCCCTGAAGCTCCAACGAGCGTGTGATCCTCATATCTCAACCGTGGCCTCGGCCAACCTAAGTCATGAAATTGTTACTGCATCCACTCAGACAACGTCCACCGTCAATACGATTATCTCAATCAACGTTGCTGATTAACATCTACTGTCAATTTTGGAAAAACTAAACTACTTCCTGTTGGCTTGTGTGTGTGTGTGTGTGTGTGTGTGTGTGTATAATTATTTATTGCTGAATGATCAAACAATTCATCCGGCATACGAAGATGGGCAGGGCATCAGATGGCTCAGAAGGTAGTTTTCTTTCTTGCTTTGGACCCAGTTGTCACTAGCGTTCTCCAAATACTGCAGAGGAGATGGGAAGCCAGAGGACTTGCAAGTTGCAACTACTTTTAGGCAAACAGAAAAAGTCCATTTGGGGGTGGGTTCTTCTTAGCTTGGCGGGTACAAGGACATGCGCCCTTCAGGCCCTTATTTGTAAACAAAAGAAAGCCAGTAATCGTGAGCCTAACTTGATCCGGTAGTAGGATAGCTCCAGCTATCATGGGCTTTTACGTCGTACCCAAAAGAAACTCACTTCCAGGCAATATTTTCCATGTTACCCAATAGAAAAAGGAAAAAAATTCCGCCACCCCCCCTCCAAAAAAAAAAAAAAACACCAAAAACATTTGTTCGATAGTCTGACAATCACTTCGATTGAAGCCTAAAATGAATGTTGCTCTCTTTATACAAATTACATACACGCGAAAACCGGACGCTCCACTTTTCATGCAGATGGGTAAATTGAACTTTTTAGGGAAAAATAGTTTTCACTTTTTTCTTGATCCATAATTTCGGGGATTTGGCAGTGATACATTTAAATAAAACATTCTATTTCCAGAATTATAGTTGACTACTGAACCGCAGGCGCAGAATTTTTTTTTCTCTCTCTTTTTAACGACATACGATTCTAGTCATGTGGAGTTGAGATAGAAGACGGGGAGTAGGGACAGCGAGAAGGTATAACTTCTAATGCTGTTGCTTTATAGGCAGTGACAAGCCTAAGCCCTCGGTCTTATCGATTGGTGCATTCATCGGCGTGCTCAAATTGAACCCTTGAAGGACACGAGCAAGCAACAAAATGGAGCATTTGTGTGGCGAATGACACTCCAGGACACGATCTTCTTCCAGTGCTGAAAGGAATGTGCTCAAAATGCTGACCCCTGAAATCTGATTCGGCATTGCAGCCATGAAGCCGCTCGGGAAGGAATTCAACAGGATTTCGGCCACACACGTGAGTCCCGATGCAATGTCAATAGGTTGCCTAGCAATCTAGTACCTTTAGGGTCATAGAAACCCGCTTATTCCATGTTAAGGTATTTGATGTTGTTTCTGCGCCGGCCACAATCACCGTCTTCAAAGCACAGTTTTTTGATGGGAGAACAAAATTTTTCTTAGCGAAGAAAAGAAAGCGTCCAAAGGAACAATCAATTTCTCCCGTCAAATAAGAATGCCCTGTAAAGCTGGATTTTGAGCCAAATAAAGTGGTAGTGCAAATATTTATAGAAAGAAAATAAAAAGTCGGTCAACGTGACTTAATTTTTTATGCTTATTATTAAAAATTTTAAATTTGACTCAATTAAGACGTGAGTCAAATTAATTTAATTTTAAATATAAATAAAACAATTCAGGAAGATTTAATTTAAATGAAAAAATAATCAAATAAATTTTTATTATGTAAGACTATGCTTATGTTATATTTATAAAAAATATAAATAAAAATAATAAACATCATATTTATTCACTTTGTTTGGAATTATAGCAAATAACCATTTTTATGTCACACATAAGTTAGTTTTAGTTAAATTTTTATTTAACTGGTTTGTTTTTTTTGGGTCGCTCGATCATTTAGTATTTGATTATAAGAACTTTTACTCTCAAAAAAGGTTGAGAGTTCGACTTCTACTTCCCTCAACATTTCATACAACAATGCGAATTGTTTTGTATTCTTGTAATATCTTGAAATGTGCAATTTCCTCTCTTATTATTATCTAATAAGCTAATTATTGATTATTATTTTCTTAAAAAATATATCACAATTTTAGACTGTATGTTAGGTCTTACTAGCTACTTTCATCAAATGGTTGCAATTGTAGAGCTGTGGAAACACCAAATTAGATATCACCACCTATCGCGGACAAAATCGATAAGATAGTGATCAAAATTGCAACAAATATTAGCCTTTCATTTTCATTTTATTTTTTCTTTTTGATTCCGTGTCATATGTGTACTCTGTGTGCTTCTATCATTTTTTTGATCAAGGCACGCTTCTATTAGAAATGTTGAAATCAAGGGTATGAAGATATGAAAACGTGACGCAGGACGTTTTAGTCATTTGGTATCCAACATGTGGAATCAATTGATTTTTTGATTGCTCGGGCAAGATGCGCAACCGTAGGAAACGACAAGAGGCAGCCGCAACGTTCCTCCAGCGATTGCCACGAGGTTAGGCCACTGTATCAGATTCCTGATGCGTGGCTATTGTTCAACAAGATTGGTAGCCGCCCGACGACTCTTTTTTTTTAAAAAAAAATTATTATTATTATCTTGTCCAAATTCATGTAAAATTATTTTTTTCTCACTATGCTTTTTTCTATCCACAAATTATATTTTAGCGTTAACAAAAATGAGAGAACAGACAAGGTTAACGTTATGGTCCATCGAGCACTGACTGATGGTCACGTTTTGCCCCGGGTGATGGAAACTCGACCCCTCTCGGAAGTGGCCCCGTGGCTATTCTGGGCCACAAGACGCATGGGACGAAGTATAACAACGGTCCAAAAACCTTTGAAACGTGTATTATGAGAAACGTCGGGACCGACAGGGGATGGGCGCTGTGAGTCGCACCTATACTTGTCACCACGGATTTCCTTGACAATTGACTCCTGGAGTAGAATCTTTGAAACGTGTATCATGAGAAACGTCGGGACCGACAGGGGGATGGGCGCTGTGAGTCGCACCTATACTCGTCACCATGGAGTTCCTTAACAATTGATTCCTGGAATAGAATCTTGCCAAGCCAGCTCCAACACATTGAAGTTGGTTTCCATAGCTGCTATAGAACTTAATTCAGGGGTTGATTCCAGGGGAGAAGAAAAAGACGGTTGTCAATTGTCTCCCTCTAAAGATTATATGAGTTTTGAGGCATTCCCCAACGTCTAAGCGAGTACTACTACTACTGAGCTACTCGTCGGTGCATTTCTGTTCGACTTAAACTACGATTAATGAGTTATTCCCTTTTGAATAACCATATATTTCATTTTAGTTCTCCATTTCTAAATTTTTATTTTAGCTCTCTCTCTCCAATATAATATTTTCGTACATAACATAACGTAGCCTATCGGATTCGGAGCCCAGCAGCATCTTAATTAAGTTAAGCTCTTGCAACGTAGACTTCGCTTTCGAGCGAGAAATGCCCACTGTTGAGTTGCCTCTGCCGACGAATCCTTGCGCTAGTTGTGGCTCTAAGTGACTCACACTTGTCCCCTACCGCCCGGACTTGAAGAGCCCCGCCACGTGGATGGGCTCTTTAAAGTAGAGGTGGGCGGCTTCCTTTGCCCTTCCCTTTTTTTTTTTTTGGAAAAAAAAAATACATATAATGAGTTTTAATTTTCTGCATATATATTTTTTTAAATAGCAGTATGTCATATTATCTTTATTAATTATACGTCTATTATATAATAATAATAATAATAATAATAATAATAATAATAAAAATAATAAACATGCTCCGTCCCCTAGTTTTTTCCCTGGCTTTAAATAGGGATGCAGTTCTAGCCGGATGAAAATCAGCTTCGATCGCACGAACGCCAGCATGGACAATATCTCTACTCATAGCCAGATAATCCTAGATGCTCTTGCTCTGATATTTGTCTATTGTTTATGGAGAATTATCGTAGCCAGAAACAGAAAAGGCAGGAAAATCCAAGCCCCTGAGCCATCGGGGTCTTGGCCCTTGATTGGCCACCTGCACCTCTTTGGCAGCCAAGAACCAGGATGCAAAGCCCTTGGCGCCATTGCCGATAATTGCGGCCCAATATTCACACTCAGGCTTGGCTTTCAGCGGTTGGTAGTGGTGAGCGGATGGGAAATCGTAAAAGAATGCTTCTCTACCAATGACATAACCTTTGCTAGCAGAGCAAGCATTGCAGCCGGAAAATACTTGGGCTACAACAACGCACTGTTTGCACTGGCCCCCTACGGACAGTATTGGCGCGACGTTAGAAAGCTGGTCACGCTACAGCTTCTATCGAACCACAGACTCGAAATGCTGAAGCATGTCCGGTTATCAGAAGTCGAGACGTTCATCAAAGATCTTCACAATCTTTGTCCAGAGAATGTTATGCTTGACAAATCACCACCAAGTACAAAAGTAAGAATAAGCAAAATGCTAGAGGGGTTGACGTTCAACATAGCCCTCCGGCTAGTGGTAGGGAAGCGATTCTCGGGCAACGAATACGGAGAAGAGAACACCGATGCGTGGCGGTACAAGAAGGCAATAGAGGAGATGGTATACCTGACCGGGATCTTCGTGTTGTCGGATGCAGTTCCGTGGCTTGAATTCATGGACCTTCAAGGCCATATCAGCGCCATGAAGAGGACCGCCAGGGAGCTCGATGCGGTGATAGGGACTTGGCTGGACGAGCACGCCGCAGCCAGATTGGCGGGTGATCGCGGCAATGCTGGGGAAAGTGACTTCATGGACGCAATGATGTCAAGTCTCGCGGGCGTTGCGCTGTCCGGCCATCCGCGGGATGATATCATCAAGTCAACCGCTTTGGTATGCCCCTTTCCTCCTCCTCCACGGTGTCGCTTTATTTATTTATTTATGGCCTTCCGCTTTTTAGGTTGTTTATTGGATTCACAAAAATTCCATTCATCCTTACGGTGAAAAAAGTTCCATGCGCGATACCCATTTGTTTTGGACACCGAAACCATTTTATGGGTTGAAAGAAAGAGACTCTTAGTTGATTTGTTCTTCGAATCACTTATTAATTATTATTTCAAGTCAAGTCCAAAAGAAAAGTAACCAAAAAAAAAAAAAATCACTTCTGCCAAAATTTGGCAGGTTCTTACCCTCACTGCCTCGGGAAGCACAGCTGTTACATTAACATGGACACTCTCGCTGCTACTTAACAACCCAAAGGTGCTCAAGGCAGCGCAAGAAGAGCTAGACATCCATGTAGGAAGACAGAGATGGGTGCAAGAATCAGACATTCCAACACTAAAGTACCTGCAAGCAATTGTCAAGGAAACTCTACGATTATACCCGCCAGGCCCCTTGACAGGAATACGCGAGGCCTCGGAAGACTGTTACATTGGTGGCTATTTTGTCCCTAAGGGCACTCGTTTGGTTGCCAACATATGGAAGCTGCACAGAGACGCTCGCGTTTGGGAAAATCCATGTGAGTTTCAACCGGAGAGGTTCTTGGGGGCTCATGCTGATGTTGATGTCAGGGGCCAGAATTTCGAGTACATTCCATTTGGTTCCGGGAGAAGATCTTGCCCTGCCATTAATTTGGGTTTGCAAATGGTTCACTTCACCCTTGCTAGGCTGCTTCAGGGGTTTGATTTCGAGACGATTGGAGGCTTGCCGGTGGATATGAAAGAAGGCGCGGGACTTTCCTTACCAAAATTGAAACCCCTTGAAGTTCTTATCAAGCCACGCCTTGGTTTGGAACTCTACCAATGCCTTTGAAGTCGGACATGACTTAGATTTACATAATTCTACTATGGATTCGGAATCAATAAGATCTAAAATGAAAATTCACTGTACCAAATATGAAAAATAAGGAATTCCTTTTTTTAGTTGTGTTAATCTATCGCATGCATAGTGGAAACAGTTACGAATATATAAATGACATAATATAAGAGGATATTATGAGAGTAATCTAGTTAGTCAATCTGAATTTGGAAAATGTGGATTTTAAATTCCTTCCTCTATGGTCAAGTATCTTTTCTCCTGACCAAACGAACCAAACAAGTTAATTCGTTAACACCAAATGAATTCCCTCCCATTAATGACCTTATATCAAACATGCCCTCATAAAAGCTTTGTTTATGTATTTTTTAAACATTATTTCATTGACTTTTTGTATCCCACTTATAAAATTGGCCTCTCTTGACAAGTTGTTCTTGATCGATCACTGAGGTCATTGAAGTTGATGAGATCAACCCAAAGAGAATAGTATCTCAAGTGGTGTGAGAGGGGAGCTATCTTGTTAAAGAAAAAAAAGGACTATCACGCTATTATGTAGTCTATGTTCAGTCAATTTTTCATGAGAGTTAAAGTGATAAAAAAAATGTTAATTAGAGAATAAATTAAAAAAAATGATCCGTTCATGTTAGGGAGTTAGGAACCAATCCCTGGTCAAAGCTACATGCTATTTGTATATATTCTATCCACTTTGCTGATTCTAAAACCAGAACTTCATAATAGTGTTCTCACAACTAAAATAGCAGACGATAATCTCACCTACAGAGCAGGAAAGTTGTACCTCACACAATAACTAGTCTAACCCATCACTTAAAGAAAGTATTAAAAAAAATGGTTACCGAAAAATTAGCAATCAAGTGACAATTCAGAATACTCTTGCAGGCTTGTACATTAATTTCTGACTTCTAGTTTTCCCCTTCCCATTACCATGGCGCCAATTAAGTACCTTATGTTTCAAGCATAAGTATTTGCTCAAATGATAGCGCCCGTTGAGAGCACAAACGCTAGAGTAAGCATCCACAAGATTTGATCGAACGACAATCAAATGGTTGACACCCATAAGGCAGTACTGATCTGACGATTATAAGCCCAGCTGCTCTATCCTCGATTCCATGAAAATCAATCCTTTTGAGTTAAAGTTAATTAGGTCATACTGCGAAGTTCAAGTTCCATTTAAACCTGATTATGCGGTCAATTTCATTTGTGTTAATACGTTTTAAATTTGGGATTTTAGGAACATATTATTATCTGATACAACGGAAAAGAATCGGTCTAGCCAGATTTTTTTTTGTCTGTATCGTTCATTGAATAGTCAACAATTGATTCCATCAAAACATTTAAGTGGACCATAGAAAACGACATCGTAAAATTAAAGTGAAATCAGAGTTCATTGAATAGTCGACGATTGATTAAATTCAATTAAATCTGCAATATTTTTTGGTTAAGGGTTTCCATCAACACATGTAAGTAGACCATAGAAAACGACAGCGTGAAATTAAAGTTTCAGGCCACACATTGTAGTCTAACAGCCCAATTGGCTAATCCTGGAAAGATGTCGCCTGAAGTCAAGAAAGCAACGTGTGACAACGAGAGCCACTAAGCAATGGAAATGGAGGTTTTTCTTTGTTCTCCTTTTGGCGGTTGAGCAGAAATGGTGATTTAGTTGCCAAAAAAAAAAAAAAACCACAACAATATAGTCTCCCAAGTAAACATGGATTTCACTTCCCAACTACAAGCAATTTCAGGGCTTTTAGCACTAGTTCTTTTGTACCAGGTGTGGAAGGGAAGAGACCGCAGGCACAAAAGTAAGGGATTGCTGCTAGTTCCAGAACCATCGGGGGCTATGCCAATTATAGGTCATCTCCATCTACTAGGTGCCCAAAAGACACTTGCTCGGACCTTGGCGGCCATGGCTGATAAATATGGTCCTATCTTCACTATTTGGCTCGGCAAGCATCGTGCTGTTATTGTAAGCGGTTCTGAGGCAGTTAAGGAGTGCTTCACTTCAAATGACAGGATTTTAGCATCAAGGCCAAAATCAAGTCATGGAGAGTACCTAAGTTACAACTACGCATCATTTGGTTTTGCATCGTATGGTACTTATTGGCGCAAAATCCGTAAGATTGCTACAATTCAACTTCTTTCCAGCCAAAGGCTCAAGTTATTGAGGCATGTTCAAGTCTCCGAGGTTAATATGCTGATTAAAGAATTGTACTTCTTTTGCAAGACCAACAATCGAGATTCAACTGAAATCGTTATTAGCGAGCAGCTGGAACGATTGACTTTAAACATAATCACAAGAATGATTGCTGGGAAAAGATACTTCAACAGTTCTACTTCAGAAAATGACGAAGAAGGGAAACGTATTGGACACCTTATGAAAGAGTACATGTACGTTTCTGGTGCTTTTGTCCTTTCTGATTTGATCCCGTTTCTTGGCTGGATGAATTATTTTTCGGGGCCAATTAAGACCATGAAGCGGCTTTCAACAGAATTTGATTTAGTTTTGGAAAGTTGGATTGAAGAACATAAAATAAAGAGGCTCAAGATCAGTGAACCGAAGAATATGCAGGAGGACTTCATCGATGTTCTGCTGTCTGTGCTGGAGGATGATCTCATATTTGGCCATACCCGTGACACCATCATTAAGGCAACGGTTATGGTATGTCCTAACTTAGATTGCATTCTGACTCAGGAAAAATAGCTATTAGTATCTTATGATTTTTGAGTTCAAAGACCCATATGGATGATCAAATTTTAAATCATCAAATCAATTGTATTTATTAATTAAAAGTCACTACAATTTTTATAAATATTGAATTTAAATATTTTCTAAATACAACAAATTTTTTTTCTTTTGTTATCTCAGTTATCATATTAAAAACTCTTTGATTTATAATTTTATTGCAAAAATATTATAAATATTTTTGAATAATAATTTTTAAATTCACATAAATTTTAATTACAAATTAATAAAAATAAATTTTACTTAAAAAAATATCGAATACATAAATTGAAGTAATTATCTCTTAACCTTAAACCTAACCCAAAATTTTCCTCAACACAGCTTTCTTAGCTAAACCCTTCTGAAGCTAGATTCGTAGTTCCGCTAATGCTCATACATTTCCACCTGCTACAGTCAGATAGGAGCCTTTTTGCATCCCTCGCGTTGCTACCCATCTCCCAGGGGCACTTGGCTTCTTCTGATATTTAAGGCATTGTAGACAAGGAGAGAGTCTGTTTCGATAATCGTCCCAGGTTTACCCCTGAATCTTGCTAGCTTTGCTGCCCCCATTAGAGCCCAGGCCCCGGCCGTCATTACTGAATTCATTTTCCTCCTCCAAACTCTTCTTTCCACAAGTCTTCCTCTGGAGTCCCTGCATATGCTTTCCACATAATGGAAAGCATGCCACCTTTATAGTAACATAAAATCATTGATAGTAAGACGATATTGCAATAGATCTTTTCAGTAGCTGATGACAACACATGTAAACTACTTATTTTTGCAGAGAATTGAACTCTGCGAATTCCTTCTCCCAGCTTAGGCCACTAAATCATTTACATGTGGACAAAAACCTAATTCTGTCTTACACAAATCATTCTGCAGTTGCAATATAGGTCAATGAGACGAGATATTGCTCAATTGCTCCTGCTTACACACCATTCTTGAACCATAAGGAAAAAAAAAAAAATAGAGACCATTATCTTTATTTCTGTCTGCAGTGCTCTGTTTTTAAGAATAGGCGCGGTCGGTGCCTTTCTATTCATTGGCATATGATTAAAAACATTGTTGAGCATTTAATATCCAAACATGGACTGATGGACATGCTTGACATTTAAAAGAAAACAAAACAAAATTAAAAAAACAATAAAAGGATTTTTCAACGTTCCCTATTGCTACAATATGTGATATTTTACATCCCATGGTTCTTGTAATATGGTTAATTTCATGATACAGACACTCATCATAGCGGGCGCGGACACCACTGCCATTACCCTGACATGGATCTTGGCCAATCTGTTGAGCAATAGGCACGCATTAGAGCGTGCTCAAGAAGAGTTAGACCTCAAAGTCGGGAGGGAAAGGTGGGTAGAGGACTCTGATGTGGGGAACTTGGTCTACCTCCAGGCAATCATTAAAGAAACATTGCGGCTATACCCACCAGGTCCCCTGTCAGTCCCTCACGAGGCAACGGAGGATTGTTGCATTTCCGGATATCATGTGCCCAAAGGCACTCGTTTGCTCATAAATTTGTGGAAGCTGCATCGAGACCCGAATGTTTGGTCGCGTCCCGAAGAATTCATGCCCGAAAGGTTCTTAACGATGCAACCGAATACGGAAATCTTGGGTCAAGACTTTAAGCTGATTCCTTTTGGATCGGGGAGACGGTCTTGTCCAGGTATGACATTTGCATTGCAGGCAATTCATTTGACGCTCGCAAAGTTGCTGCAGGGATTTAACTTGACCACGCCAATGAATGTGCCTGTGGACATGGCTGAAGGCTTAGGCATCACCTTGCCCAAGGCAACTCCGCTGGAGGTTCAGATAATCCCCCGCCTGGGTCCGACATTCTACGAATTTTAGTTTCTCGGGAAAGCGTAATAATCTGTGTGTGTCTAAATGGCGCTAACTTGTAATACCGGAGCATATGCGCGGAGGCAATGTATAGTTAGTTACACGACTTGCTAATATTTTGGAGGCATACATCGTATGAATTTCAAAAAATGTTTTACTCGATTTTGAAGCTTTTCTTATTGCTCGATTAATCCAAATTCTAAAACTATATATCAAAAGCAGAAAAGCCCATAAATCTTTTTGATTTATCCTTACTACTAGGCAGCAGCGTAAAGAGGAGAGGAGAGGAGAGGAGAGGAGAGGAGCCACCCAAACAGACTTGAAATTCAAAACGCTTAGCCATTGCACGTGGCCCTTACGAATGAGAGTACCAAGAATTTTCGTAGGGTGAAAACCCAGCCAGTTCTTGGACTCTCGCATATCATTAGCTCAACTAATGTTGTCAACTTGGGCCGATTGCTAGACCCAATTGAGCCGACCTTGAAGTTCGAATGTGGTGGTAATTGGTAGAATCCAATCATAATAGGCTGTGTCTCGTTGTATAAATTGGGCTAATTACCCCGACGACATACATGCATCAATATGAAAACATCAATAATGAAAATTTTAAATTTTATTTACATAATTAAGATTTTAATTTTAAAGAGGATGATGCGAAATAATTTTTTTTAAAAAAATAAATAATAATAATAATAATAAAAGAACTACCCACTATGTATGCAGTTCACCTTTAAAAAAAAAAAAAATTATAAATAAATAAATCAAGTAACGTCAACCATACAAGCACATAGACGCTATAGTGACCTGTACATAACGTGGAATTGAAAGCCACTTTGGATTCCAACAAAATAATTTTAATGCAGTGGTTTTTCTTGTTTTACCCCTTTCAGATTTTGGGTTCAATTCTCAATTTTATCATGTAATTTAAAAATTATTTTCATCACTTTTTTTTCATCATACTTATAAAATTTAATATTTTTTTACTCTACTCATAAAATGTCCCTTCCTTGAAGAGTTGCTGTAGATGTGTCCCTACGCAACTCTCGCTAATTAGAAGCCTTTTTTTTTTTTTTTTTTTTTTGGTGGTTTCTTATATATAGTTTATCCAATTTCGCAACCTTTGTCCTATCGATTAAGATTTTATGCATTTTGCTATCAAGCCAAACGAATTTGGTCATTTTCTTTAATATTTTGCCTTCTTCTCTTGCATAGATTTTTTTTTTAAAATAAATAAAAAGAAAATTTTCAATCCCGCAAATGTGACCGTAACTTACATTACGTCTTGCGTTGTGTATTGACTTTAGTAACTTTTATACCAGACCAAAAAAAAAAAAAAAAACCTTCCCTTCAGATTGGACAGAAAAGAAAGAATATTTTATTTTGCAGTCTATACAGGCAGGCAGGCCTCGAGCAACTCTGCTATCCGACTGGTTAAACGGTATTAGGCTAGAGAATTCAAAAAAAAAAAAAAAAAAAAGAAGGTTTTAAGGAAGCGAATTAGCTCGAACCTCTCGCCTTACGCATTACGCATTTTGCAGAGGCGCGGCGTCACAAGAATCTCAGGTTCTTTTCTTTTCTTTCCTTTACCCACTCATACTCGCCCGATATTAAAGAGTGAATTGAGGCAATTCCATTCCATTGTCAATTGAGAGTCTAAATGCTTGCTTAATAATATCAATCGACTTAGCAAATCAATTTTTCGATCGAGAGCCCGGCATTCTTCTCATGAATTTCTATCTTCTTAAGATATCGTAAATAATTTTTGATGCCAATGGAGGAATATATATATATATATATATATATAATACGATCCCTATTGCCGATATCCCTTCTCACTGTATCGTCCTTAATGATCCTATATTTCTAGAAATAATATTAAGAGATTTTATTATACTTAAACACACCCCGAGAAGAGAAGAATCGAGGAAGAGCATATTTTATTATATTTAAAATTTCCATTATATTTTCTAATCCCTTGCTAGTAGCTAGAGACTTTAAAACTGGATTCTGCATAATCCTTTGGTGAAGAGATTTTACTTGCGCTGCCACCGTAATTTGTTTATATGTGGGTGATATAGTGATTATGATAACGGCTATCGCGTTTGTGCATGAAATTTTTTCTTAGAAAAAAAAAAAAAAGAAAAAGAAAAAGAAAAGGAAGATCAACTGCCACAAGTCCACGGTCAAGAATGCCACGCTCAAAAAGCTGGTTTAGAAGAAAAGTCAAGAACGCCGGAGGGCAACGATTTCTCCAAACTTTTATACTATCTTGCCCGCATTTTCTCCTGGATTAAGCACATTAGGTGCGCTTGCCCGGTTAGTCAACACTCACATTTTCACGCATCCCATGCAAAATCCGGTCCAACAAATAAGAACAATTCCATTGCACCCTTTTTTCTTGACTCTTCTGTGTTCCCTTTCGTTTTCAGTGTGCTTAAGGTCTCCATTGGCGCTGCTTGTGATAGCCGTTATTGCATGACTATTGAGTATGGATTTTTATTATGCGATTAATAAGAATACATTGATATCTATATTATTCATATGTACGTTTAAATTATTAATCAAACTTTAACAATTTACACACGGCTACAAATTTGAAGGAAAAATTAAAAAAAAAAAAGACACAATAGACAGAATTATGTCAATTTTGATCTTCTTGAAATAGTCGGGTTTTGAATGGAGAATTCAAAATGAGCGAAAATTCTCTTGGCTTCTTGAATGCAGAACTTCGTGCACCAATGGGCTTGGATTAGTTGACTTCTAGTTGTTACCGATGTGCCGCTCTTTGTCCTCTGCTGCTTCTTTTTCCTTCCCCTTTTTCATTTTTTTCCCACCTTGGCGGTTATCATGCTCTTGCGGTCAATCCAGAAGAATATGGGTTGTGCTTTGTCAAAATCCTTATATCGTAATGTCCAGTAAAATCTAATGACCATTGAATTGGGAAAACTTAACCCTTCCACCCTTCCTGTGTGTTTCTCTCCCGGATTATCCATGGAAAGTTATAACCATTCCTTTGAAAATCTCTGTTCTTTTTATCCTGCTAATAACTTAAGACTCTTCTTGATAGAGATCAATACAAGAGGCCATTATAATAATCTTTTTTCCTCTTTTCTTTTTTTTCCCCCAAAACTTCTTGACGTTTTCTTCTAGGTTGATTTATAACACAATGATTTGTCCTCCGGCGGCGGGTAGGTGAACAGAATTCCAAACAAAAAGCTAGAAATTCATTTAATAATCAGGAAGTTGAGATCTATATATGCCCGCTTGCTCCTCGACCATAAACACTCAGCCCTCCAGAGTCCAAACAACCATTTGTGATATATATATATATATATATCACCATGGATTTCTCTTCCCATCTCCTAGCGATCCTTGTGGCTGTAGCATTATTCCTATTGTATAACCTATGGAGGGCGAAAAATTACAGGCACAAAGGTGAGGGCAGGTCTTTTGCCCCGGAGGCAGCGGGTGGCTTGCCGATTATTGGTCACCTGCATCTCCTTGGTGGCCCAAAAACACTCGCCCAGACAGTGTCCGCAATGGCTGAGAAACATGGCCCCATCTTCACTTTGTGGCTCGGAGTCCACCGGACAGTCGTGATCAGCAGCTATGTGGCAGTGAAGGAATGCTTCACCACAAACGACAAGGTTTTCGCTTCTCGCCCACCATCAAGTCAGGCAAAGTACGTTGGCTACAATAATGCCAACTTTGGTTTTGCTCCTTATGGTGCCTATTGGCGTGACATGCGTAAGCTAGCCATGGTCGAACTTCTGTCCAACCACAGGATCAAGGCATTGAGACATGTTCGTGCATCGGAAGTTGATCATTTGGTTAAAGCCCTGTTTTCAGTTTCCAGAAGCAATGGGAGTGGCCCTGTTAAGGTCGTCCTTGACGAATTGCTGGAACATTTAACTTTAAACATAATTACACGAATGATCGCGGGGAAGAGGTTCTTTGATCATAGCATTGAGGGTGGGAATGGTGGTGAGGGCCATGAAATTGGAGAACTCATAAAACAGTTCTTAAATATTATGGGTGCCGCTGTTCCTTCAGATTTAATTCCATTCATTGGATGGATGGACATTGGAGGAACGGTGAAAAGCATGAAGCAATTGGCGAAGGAGGTTGATTCAATTATGGAGAATTGGATTGAAGAACATGAGCTACAGAGGCGCAATGGTGATGCAAACGATAAAAGCGAAGACTTCATCGATGTTCTGCTATCTAAAATTGAGGATAATTCTGCATTTAGCCATGATCGCGAAACCATTATCAAGGCAACAACATCGGTACGTCTCCGGTTAACATAATATATAATTTCTTCTTTAAATATTTGGACATAGAATCTGTTTTGCAAATTAAAGTGCTGATGGTTTTTCAAACTAAATGTTGAAGTCTTTTATCCTTGCGGGCGCGGACACCATGTCAATCACCTTGACATGGGCTTTCTGTAATCTTTTGAACAATAGACGTGCCTTGAAGCTCGCCCAAGAAGAGCTGGACCTGAAAGTTGGGAAGGACCGATGTGTAGAAGACTCTGATATTGACAACTTAACGTACATCCAGGCAATTATAAAAGAAACATTGCGCTTATGCCCCCCAGGCCCCATCGCAGTTCCGCGCCAGGCAACCGAGGACTGCCACCTTTGCGGGTACTACATTCCAAAAGGCACGCGTTTGATTATAAACTTGTTGAAGCTTCACCGAGACCCAAATACCTGGACTAATCCTGACGAGTTCGTGCCAGAGAGATTTTTGACAAGCCAAGCAAATTTTAGCGTTAACGGTCAAAATTTTGAGTTTCTGCCGTTCAGCGGAGGGAGACGGGCCTGTCCTGGGACAAACCTTGCAATGCAAGTGATGCTATTGACTATGGCTCGGTTGGTTCAGGCTTTTGATTTCACGACACCATCCGACGAGCCAGTGGACACGACTCTGGCCTTCGGTTTAGCTTTGATCAAGAAAACCCCTCTGGAAGTTGTGGTCGCACCACGCCTGGCTTCCCAGCTTTACTAGCCCTAGAAGTGAGGATCACAGCATTTCTGTCCTACTCAAATAATAAAATCTTGAGAGGTGGGAGTTACCTGTTTATTTTATTATACAAGTCGTTCATTGAATGTATTTTCTTAAACCAGGAAAAATTATACCAATAACGGAAAAAAAAGAAAAGAAAAAAAAAGAAAAGCATGCGTTTAGGGACTCTATACTAAAACCATTTATATTTATAATACTTAGAGAAATTCTGTGAACGTGCTTTATGTATCTTTAGACTATGGTAACAAATATAAGTCTCTCTCCGTGTTAGCGTGTGTGTGGAATTACAGTTTTATCATTTCTAATTATTGTGAAACTATTTAGAAAATTGATTTTAATTATATTGGCGTGACATTTAATCAAGAATATGGGGGGTTTGAACCATAAAAAAAAGGAATCCTCATAAATGGGTTTTCCCTTTATGGGTGATTTTTTTCATGAATTGGATTTAACTATGACAACTCAATGAAAAAAAAAAAAAAGATAATCATTCAAGAGTTTGAGTACAGAATGACATAATCTAACACACAAAAATTTTAAAAAAATTATTAAAATAGATTTGAATTGTAAGATCCATATTGAGTATTAATTTCATATATATATATATATATATATATATATATATATATATATATATATAATTTCTTTGGCATGTTTAATTCTTATGATTGCTAATCTTTTTTTTTTTTTTTTCAGAGCTTCAAATAAGGCTGCCAAAACTTGAAGGGATCACGGGCTCTGGAAAGGGCACAGACATGAAAAGAAAAACAATAAGACTGTGCTTAATTAAACTATCAATTGCGTTCCAAAAAATAGTTCGGTAGATCCTATTTCCTAACAGTAGTAGTTTTTACTGTTTTATATGCAGTCTAAGAGCGTAGCGTCGTAAGGGCGACTCTATTCGACGATCAAAATTAAAAAAAAAAACACAGAGAGAGAGAGAGAGAGTCTTCATCGGCCATTTTGGAAGCTTTAATCTGATAGAAATAATAGTTGTTATCCAAACAGCCAAATAAATTAAAAAGTGAAAGAAATTGAGACATATTTAAGAAGAAGATTCACATAAATAAAATTTTGACACATGACTCATTGATATATAATAAATAGAACAAAACTGATATTCAAATTTGATGTGTTCTCACAATTGGATCAAAATTTAATAATTTTTTATCGTTCATTTTTGAAAATGCTTATTTTTTATGTTTGGGAACTCAAGTACCCAAGTCCCATCTATTTGTGATGTTTGAATACTGAAAAAAGATGGAAAACGCTCTGCACTTCTTTGGTTACATGATTATATATATTATCATGTTGGTCGAAAAAGCGAAAAAAGAAAACAAAGAAATTTTACCAAATATATGAAGCTATGCGGATTTGTGGGCCCCTACCGTCTGCGTCGCCATACACAAAAAGTCAAACCCAACGCAAAAATAAAATCTCTGATCTCCACAAGGAGTCTGTCCACGCCCAAACAGGGACAAAAGCGTACATTCCCCAAAAGAAGGGAAAAAAAAACAACACTAAAAGGAAACAAAGAAGCGTAATCTGGCAGAATTAAATGTCGAAATCTCTATAAAGAGTCAGCCCCCACCCAGGGTATATATATATATATATATATATATATATATATATTACATAATTTTAAAAATAATTAATGAATTTGTTATTGTGTGAGTTTAACGTAATAACTCAATTTAGTATACAGTACAAATTCAGTATAATTTTTCTTAATAAAATTTTAGAACACTGTCTTATTTTTATTATTATTTATTTTTTAAAAAATAAAGAATAAGAAGAGAAAAAACTGTAGTCACAAGGGATCCTCCAACCAAAGGGAATGGGTATCTGAATGAAAGAAAAAGTTTCCCGACGTGTCAACGCGTGATTGGCACCAGACGAGGAAATTCCCCGCAGCACACCAGCCCTATAGCGCGGTGTCTAAAAGCTCCGGTCTTCGAAACAGAAAGAAACGCCTTGTATCAATCAATCCCACCTGCCTTTCTCAATAGACGAAGCCAAAGAGAGTAAAAGACAACAACAACAACAACAACAGCAACAACAACAACAACACTAGCGTCCGTTTCTCATCCTGTGTATCTCATTAATATATTTGGCATAGGAGATTTTTCGTTCTCTCTCTTGAAAGAAAGAGGGAAATTGAGATCGAAGAAAGGCCATTCATCATGGGTAAGAAGAGGGGTACCAGTTCGGTGGCGAACGAGCTGTTTGGGTGGGTGAGGAGGCAGTCGGTGAAAGTCAAGACCTTTATTGGGGTGACAATTTCTCTGTGTGCTTTTTTGGCTTTGAGGTTTTTCGTCGAAGATCACAACCATTTCTTCATTGCCTCTGAGGCTATCCACGCCGCTGGGATCCTGGTCTTGATATACAAGCTCACCACCCAGAAGACCTGTTCTGGTACATTTATATATTCGCTGTTTGAGTGATTGTGTATGTCGGCCATATTTCCATTCACCAATCAGATTTGTTTTCGGCTATATACATTCACCAGATAAGCAAAACGGAAATTGATAAGAAAAATACGAAAAGATGAGTCCTTTTCAAAGGAGTAAAACTGGTGGATATTCTATTATCGCCTTGGTCGATTTGGGTCAATCGATCGTCAAATAGGTCGTATATTAGGTTTACATTGTCGATATGGCCTGGGGGGTTGGATTCAGATTAATTTGGTGGGCTGAATGGAGCACAGTGTAATCTCACTTTTTGTTTAACAAGCCACCCAAGGAACTGGCCAGGGACCCTTTAAACAAAATTAGGAGATCTATGCACTCTTTTTTTCTCTGTCTTTGTTTCTTTTTCCTTTTTGCTTTATTTTTTTTCTTTCAAAACAAACAAACCAAAAAAAAAAAAAAAATCGTATACCAAACAATTTTGCTCATAAGAGTACTTTTATTTTGGGTGAACAAAAGCCCTGAGTGGCTGGACCGTCAGGGCAGTTAATTTGGATGCACCAATTCATTCATGTATCCTTAAAAAAGAAAATATTATTGATGGAGCCCAGCTGCGCAATTATTTGGCCATTTAATTTCATTATAAGAACCCCAAGTCTCTAGTTAAGCTACGCCATCTCTCTTGGCTTTTCTTTTATCAAATGTTTACGGCATTGAAGCCCTTGCGTCTCATATTTTCTTATTCGACTGTACCATACCAGTGACTTGACTTGGTTATCATTACCTAATAATAATGCAGGTCTCTCTCTTAGATCCCAAGAACTCACTGCTTTATTTTTAGCTGTAAGAATGGTCATCGGCGCCATCATGGTAGCTGACGTCCACACGGTGCTGGATCTTGCTACCTTAATTTCCACCGCCTGGGTTATGTACATGATACGGTTCAAGTTGAAATCGTCCTACATCAAGGAGCTAGACAACATGCCCTTATACTACATTGTAAAAAGCATTCTTCACTTGTCATCTTCCGTCAATCGTTGCTTCCTTATTAATTGATTGACTCCCATAATTCCACTTCTGCCTAACAATGTCATCATTAGTCCAAATATTCTCGAAAGGATTGGTATATATTCTCTAACTGAAATTAACCAGTTTTCTTCCATCTGTTCACCAGGTGCTTCCTTGTGCAGTCCTTGCCCTTTTAGTTTATCCTTACGCACTTCATCGGCGAATTCTCCGAATGCTTTGGGCATTTTGCGTGTATTTGGAATCTGTCTCGGTTCTGCCCCAGCTTCGGCTGATGCAGACTGCAAAGGTCTTTGTATCCAGTTTTATTTTGCTCGTAGTTAGCAGTTTACATTTATCGGGTTGCAACAACTAAATCTTTTCCTTTTACAATCACATTTGCTTTCAGATGATTGAACCATTCACTGCCCATTACGTATTTGCTCTGGGTATCGCAAGATTCTTGTCTTGCGCTCACTGGATCATCATGGTTAGTGTTATTCTTTTTCTGTTTCCTCAAAAACTTAACCAGACAATGCTTTTGCCATAAAATGGAAGACATTAATTATGGATAGCCTACCCTACACCTGCAGGTTTATGAGACTCGTGGGAATTATTTACTAATGGCTGGTAGTGGGTACTTCTGGTATCTTGCGTCCTTCATTGCAGAAATTGTCCAGACATTTATCTTGGCCGATTTCTGTTATTACTATGTGAAGAGGTAACCCTGTCTGTTGCTCTGAAATTTACTTTCAGTCTGTCTAGCTCTGCTCCTTAACAACTAGTCCTGTGACATTTTTGCTCTCTCTCTCTCTTGCTCGTTGGCAGCGTGATACAAGGCCAACTTCTGATCAGGATGCCTGTTTAGATTTTTTGTGTTTGCCCTGAATAAGGGTAGTGATTGGCGTACGATTCAGTTCCCCCAAACTCCATTTCCGTTCAATCTCATGCGTGGATTGATGGCAGGGCATCAAAGTGACATTTTTTTCAAATTTTGTTAGTTAGACTCCTTTACACTTCTTTGTTTTTTTTAAATTATCGTGTTCTGTTGTTCACCTTAAGGCTTAAGGTGCCTTAAGATGAGCATAAGGATCGAATTTTTATGCTATATTGGACCTTACGAGTGCTGCCTGTCCACTCACTTTGCGGGGGATCACAAACACGGTGGCCTATTTATTCACAAATTTCTCTCATGGGTCCTAAAAACTAAATTAAGAAGACAATCAATGACTAATTTGAAAACGCTAAAATTACATTAGACTTATACTGTCTTTCTTAATTTGGAAGGGCTCATCATCCTATCTGCATTTGTTTTTTTGTTTTTCTTTTCTTTTCTCTTTGGAAAACAACAGAAAATTCTCTGAAAGTTTTGGAGGGGTAAAGTTGGAAAGAGAAAAGGAACGGTTATAATTGCTAATTAAACAATGATTTCTTCTATTAGAAGATAAATTTCCTAGTTGTTCATGACTCTGGGGTTTCAGCAACGGCAATTGTATTGCCGTTCCACATTGCCAAGCAAACATGGGGGAAAAGAAATTATATGGGAACTCCTTTTGGTGGCTTTATTCGTGAAAATATCAGCTGCGACAAAATAATGGAAATTTTCTTTAGAGATCCAAAAAAAAAAAAAAAAATCCAACGGGCTAACAAAAAGGTAGAAAAGAAAAGCAGTCGGAGAGAGGGAACACTCATTGCTCAAAACCGCGACTAGGTGCACCCAACTTCCTTTTCCAGGGGGGTCATAGACCCGACGCCTGGCGAATCATCAGCGTATATCCACTCCCGGGCACCACACAACACGACGTCGCCACGCAACTTGACACAGCGAGAAAGCGTAATCAAAAACAGGAAATCAATAACAACGATTGAATTCCAAAAAACTAAGGTCACAAACCGCCTAAGAAACTCTAAAATATATATAGTATATAAAATTATACTAAATTACGAAAAATATCATTTTATAAAATTTAATTAAAATTACGAAAAATGTCATTCAGCTTGGACTCGGCTTTGAAGACTTTCGCAACTTCTTATCCTTTACTCGCTTGTCCATATACTCCTCAGCTATCTGGTCCACATCATTCTCTCCCACCAGAGAAGAACTCGACCCCGAGTTCTTTTCAGGATATAAAGGCGGATCATCAGGATGGAAAAGAGATAAATCGGCTACATTAAATGTCTTGGAGATGTTCATATCATCAGGAAGCTCGACAATATAAGCATTGTCGTTGATCTTGCACACAACTTCATAAGGACCATACTTCTTTGACTGTAATTTGCTATACTTGCCCACAGGAAAAAGTTCCTTCCTCAGGTACACCATCACCTGATCACCAACCTCAAACAGTTTCTCCTTCCTGTGTCTATCAGCAGCCGCCTTATATTTCGCATTTGCCCTCTCAATTTTCCTTTTTACCTCTTCAGTGATAGTTTGACACTACTCTGCCATGTTCTTAGCTGTCAATAAAGCTGGTACAGCACAAGGACTCATACTGTCTCGAATGAACCCCTTGTTCAACAACTCTTGGACCTTCTCCTGTAAGACCTCAGTTTCATTAGGATTCATCTTATAGTGTGGTAAATTTGGAAGACTTACTTCAGGTACCAAGTCTATTTGATGCTGGATATCCCTCAGGGGTGGTAGTCCCTTAGGTAGGTCATTAGGGACCACATCTTTATACTCCTCCAACGCTCCCTTAACTGCTTCAGGGACCTCTACACTCATGTCTTCATCTCCAACTACCTTATCCTTTACAATGAGCGCCTGAGCCACCTTTGACTCTTTCAAATCCTCAACCATCTCCTTCTCTGACTGGGCAACAGTCAAGAAAGAGCCTCCCTCTATCTTGCGGGCTCTAGAGCGACCCTCTAACTTCAAAGGTAACAAAGTATACTTCACACCATCTTTCTCTAATTTATAAACATTCTCTTTACCTGCATGTTGGGCATTCACATCGAACTGCCAAGGTCTCCCGAATAGTAGATGACATGCATCCATGTCAACAATATCACAGAAGATTTCATCTTGATACCTCCCTATAGAAAATGACACCTTGCACATTTCCTTCACCTCAATCTTCTCGGCCGCCTTAATCCACCCAATAGTGTATGGGTATGGATGTTTTTCGATAGGCAACTGTAACTGTTTAACAACTTCCCTCCCGATGATGTTTTCACAACTCTCATTATCTACAATCACGTCAAACACCTTTCCCCCAATCGTGCACCTTGTACGGAACAACTGATGTCGTTGGGTACTTGCCTCCTGCTTTGGTGCTAACATCATCCGCCTAATCACATAAGCTGGCTCCACTTGACCATCCTCTTCCTCATCATATTCATCTTCTCCACCAAGCTCACAACACACCTCTTCTTCATCATTCCTATCCAAGATTGGTCTGACATACGGGTTATTTTGCTTCTGGACTCCCATAAACTCCATAGGCCTTTTCCCTTCAGCCCTTTCATCCCTTTTGGCACTATTTTCTTCAAATTTATTCAACACATTTTTATTCTTCTCAACCCCCACCTTACTGACACTAGTAGTATCACTCACGAACCCTCTTCTTCCACTTGCATACCTAGTGCTCTGCTCCTGCAACATTAACTCAGCTCGAAGAGCCATATTTTTTACCTCATTCAAATTCCTCAAAACCACAACTCTTATTTTGTCCTTAATTTGCAACTTCAACCCGTCCACATATCGTGCAACCTGTTGATCCTCACTCTCTCTCAAGTCATTCCGTTTCGCCAACCTCATAAACTCTGCAGTGTACTCATGAACAGATCTTGGCCCTTGGCGACATCGTTGATACTGCTGGAACAGTATTTGCTCATAGTCTGGAGGTAAGAAATCGCGTTGTAGTAGTTGTTTCATACGGAACCACGTTCTTACCGGATGTCTCCCTTCTCTCTGTCTCCTAGTCTGCAGCCTCTCCCACCAGGCAGAAGCTCCACCCTTCAATCTACAGGCCACCAATCTAACCCGTCGATCTTCTGGTATCTCCATGTAGTCGAAGAACCTATCAACATCTGCTAACCAATCTAAGAACTCCTCAATATTAAGACTACCATTAAAATATGGAATATCAACTTTCAAACGGTAATCACCCCCATCTCCCTGATCATACCCATAGTAGTTCCTTCGATACCCTATATCACCACCTCGTCTCTGTGGTTGCCTTACTTCATACATAAACTCATCCTCCTCAGCAGATTCATCGTCAGAGATCTGCACAATCCTATTAATAGCTCTGGGTCTGTTAATTAGATTAACATACTTATCTCTTACCCCAGGCCTATTACCGCTAATATTCATCGAGTCAAAGCGCTTAATCAAATCTTCAAAACGCTGTTCTACGTGTTGGACTCTTTGATATAAAGCATTGAACTCTGCCATAGGAACCCATTGATCGGCCCCTTGGACTCCCGCATCCTGAACACCGTCAAGAACACGACCGCCATCAACACCTCGATTGACTGACATCTTCGCAGGAAATTGCCTTGCTCTGATACCAATCTGACGCAGCGAGAAAGCGTAATCAAAAATAGGAAATCAATAACAACAATTGAATTCCAAAGAACTAAAGGCACAAACCGCCTCAGAGAAAAGTTCTTTCAAATTAGGGTAAAGTATAATACGTTCTGCCTCTCACTAAGAAACCCTAAAATATATATAGTATATAAAATTACACTAAATTACGAAAAATGTCATTTTATAAAATTTAATTAAAATTACGAAAAATGTCAGCTTGGACTCGACTTTGAAGACTTTCGCAACTTCTTATCCTTTACTCGTTTGTTCATGTACTCCTCGGCTATCTGGTCCACGTCACAGCTCATGATGATTCCCGCTAAATTGACAGAACAACCACACGTGGGCTCCCTGCATCAATCGGAACAGCTTGCCTAACGTCCATTTTCATCTGAGGGCGCCACATTAACACGCCCAAGCCTTTATTAACCAAAGAGAAAAAGAGATTGTCGACAATGTAAGTTCTAGCTTGAGAGTGGTTCTTGTATCGTACATTTAATTGCTACTTCGGAGTAGCAAATAAAAGAGATGGAAGATTGCATAAAATGGCGGCAAATGCAAAGACGGGGTCTACTTTGAAAGAAGATGAGATGGTGTTGGAGCTAGGATTTCGTCTATAGGAGGGAATTTACAACAAACGAAAAGGCCCGAGAAATTTGATTGCTTTCAAATTCAAAGTGGAAGCGAATTGAAACCTGGTGATGATGTGGATGCCAAGGACAAGCAAACAAAGTTGTAGAAGATTTTAGCATATCACAGAATTTTATGGGAGGCAGTCACGGGCAAGAATTGGATCATGTAACGTCAAAGCGGGAGATAAACGCGTTTCGGAGACAGGAAGCGAAGAAGAAGAAGAATAAGAAGAGGAGGGGGAGAGAGGCAGGTAGGAAAGAGGAAAGCACTCGTTTGTAATCAATTGAAAGTTGGGGTGTGCCTGGATGGTACTGCTACTCCAAATAATGGGATTTGGGCAAAGGCGAAATATTTTCAAGCAAAACAAGACGGCGACCAGTTTGAAGCTGTAGAGCCACAATTCAACAAAAGCAGGACAGAAGATGCTGTGTCGCATATCAGCAGTGAAATAAACAGCGTGCCTCTGAACTCGGCCAGGAAGAGAAACGACGGCCCGGTGTTGCCGACACAGTGCCCTTACCCTGACCGGGCATTGCAGTTGGGCTTGCCTGCCAAGGGGTTCGCCTATCCATGTGGCCAGATATTGCTTCAGCCCGTTTGGGGTGGCATTGGGCCCGAGTCATGGTTTGGCAAATGGGTACAACTCGGAGCTTACTGACAGCAAGGGCGAAGGGAATTTGAAAGCAGCTGGCTCCAGCGGCTCCTTAATATGTACGTCGGTGGGGTTCGGATGGTAAGAGTTCGTCCCACGGAGGTAATTATATTTTTGTGAAGATTGTGTGAACAATTAGGACCTTAGAGATTGAAGGCCGACGAGCAGTCAGAGGCTTAATGTTAGGGGCCACGGGCTGCTTACGCAACTAGATCTTGTACTCAATACATTTACATATCTGAAATTGTAAGTACTAACATGCCTATCGGTTATCAACATTCCGAAATTTAGGTATCCCTTTGCGATTCTGGATATACCACAACATGAATTGTTAATTATTTCAATCACGCTTAGTATTCCATTTTGTCCCTTGCCGCCGGACCCCTGGTGTCAAATGAAGAAAGTTCTGATCTCCTCATTCCATCAAAATTCGAATATAAGCACAAAATGTAAGCGACAATGGTATGCCCTCTCCTTAGGTTTTCCTATCTTATAGCATCAATGATGCACAAACTTGACATGCTCAGCACTTGTGTAGGCACCACATAGATTTGAATGCGATGTGGCATCTACTCTCACTCTTCAGGTCACGTAGTCATCCCTTGATTTTGTAAAGTCGGATGTAATGGAAATTGGCATTATTTTGTCTTTTAATTTAAAAATCAGATCACGGTATGGGGCTTCCAAGTTCTGGCTAACTCCTTTATAACGTAATTAATCAGATCCTCTCGGTTGGCAAAACGTCAATGCTGGATTAGTAGCGACGGTCCAGGATGATAGACGCAAACGGTTGTTATGAACAACCAGAGAGCCGGCGGCAGTGCAATTTACTTTGCTAATGGCTGATAATGATGACGAGAGAGAAGGGCTCAGAGGCAGACCAAATTGAGCTTGGTCCAGATAAATGGGGGCCCAGAATTTTATGTGGCCTGGATTATGGATTAGGCAATCTTAACGAGAGTGCTACCTACCTGCAGACAATAATTGAAAAATGTAATAAAGCAACCGAGGCAAGCCAACAGACACACCACCATGCATACACAAGCAGACAGAGGCGACCGCGCGCACAATTCCCAGTTTGTTGTATTGGGGCACGACAATGAATGAATTGGAGCAAAGTAGCAAAAAGCTGTTGCATTAAAAAAAAAAAAAATGCACCGGAATAACCTTCGTTGCATATGGGTAAATTCTAAAACCCCTCCTTCTCAAGTTTCCCCATCCCACCTCACACCCCACACCACCCCCTACCCCCTCCAAACACAATAATAATAATAATAATAATAATAATAATAATAATAATAA
>CM038600.1:12211717-12244730 GCA_021533255.1 Ceriops tagal
ACGACGTTCTTTCGATTTTTAAGTCCAGTAGGGTCCCCCCCACCCCCTACTACGCCGCCAACGCCACCTTATTGTATTGGTTTCCTATTCTCCCCCATTTCGTTTGCACTCTCAAAGAACAAAGGTCCACCACAACCCTAGAAAAAGGGAGGTGAGGGAAAGTCACCTCAAGCAACCGCCGCCGCCGCCGCCGCCTTCACTGCTCTTCGCCCCATCTCTCTCACCTATCTCCGACCCGGAATCTGAGCTCGCGTACGCTCTTCTCTCCTTCAAATCTTGTCTCAAAACACGGAAATTTTTAAAAAAAAAATGTAGGTTTTACTTGCTCAGTTATCTGAATTGATCTATTGAAATAGATAAAAAGATGAAAAAATGTGCGAAAATACACTTCCGTTTGCTTCTCTGGAAAGAGTTTTCTCGGAACAAGCTTCTTTCACTTATCTCTTTCCTGCTAAGTTCTTTCGGTTGCTAAATGCTATGATTTCTCAGAGCAGCTTCTTTATTTTCTTTTCATTTCTATATGCAAAAGTGCAATTTTTGCTGTTCTGTTTAGGTTTTGCAGATTTACTCTAATTATTATTTTTTTTCCTTTGCGTATTTTCGGACATTTGATGATCAGTCATGGCAACACCAGTGCAGCAAGCCGCTATTCCTCCTCCCGATGTTGTAAGCTTTATGATTGTTCTTCCCATGGATTTGCATCTGCCGGTTGTTTCTCTGGTTTGTAAGGTGGAATGGTTTTTGAATGACGTTTCTTATGGATTAGGTTGCTAATGCATTTGTTCACCAGTACTACCTGATTTTGCATCAATCTCCCGAGCATGTTCATCGGTTTTACCAGGATGTCAGTAAGCTTGGTCGCCCTGAAGAAGGTGGGCTCATGAGGACCACTACCACAATTCAAGTAAGTTTTATCCTCTCTATGCATCTACTTGTCCCCATTTATTTGCTCATGGAGTTTGTGGCTACATCTTTTATACTTTATTTTATCCTTGAAGTTTTCCGCTTTGACCTTAATTTAGCCCAGTTGAGTGCAACCAATTGTTCAAGGTTTGAATGATTTGCTAGTTATAAGTGAATTGGTGGATTTTTCCTTTTCTTTTTCTTCTTTAACCTGGTAAAAGTGAAAGATTTGAGGGAAAGAGGAATGCCTACATCAAATTTTTGTGTTCTGTGTTATTCTTGATGAGTCTAAACTATCTATTTGCAATATGAATTTTGGTTTAATGTTTTATAGAATTGGAATTTCTTGTAAATTCCTGCAGCTGAGCATAGCTTAGAGAATCCCTGGGGACATATATACCCTACCTGCACCAAAGGCCTGGATCTTTAGTATGTGTAACATGTACCAATGCTGCAATATATGTCTTTGATTATTGTTTATGATACAGGCCATCAATGAAAAAATAGTTTCATTTGGCTATGGACAATTCAGGGCAGAAATTGCCTCAGTTGATTCGCAAGAATCTTACCATGGAGGCGTTATTGTGCTTGTGACTGGGTATCTGACTGGAAGTAACAATCGGCGGCAGAAATTTAGCCAGAGTTTTTTCCTTGCACCACAAGACACAGGATATTTTGTCCTAAACGATGTGTTTCGATATTTTGATGACATCAACCAGCTGAGTGGAGATCAGGATCCTGATGGTAATGTTGAAGCTCCAAGCCCTCCCAACCAGGGTAATGGTAAAGCAGATTACTTGCAGAACATATCTAAGCTCTAAGGTCTAATTCATGTTTGGTGATGCTTCTGCCTGCAGAATCTTCTACTGTACCGGACAATCACATTTCTGAGCAAACAATCACCTCAACTGAACAAGTTAACTGTGAGGAAATTTACAATCCATCTGAAAATAAAGATGGTTCAATTGTTGAAGAAGAAGCACCTGTTCCTGAAGCCGTTAAAGAAATTCCTGATGAATCTCAGATGGTGGCTGAATCTGACACTAAGATTGAAGAAGGGCAAAAGAAGTCCTATGCGTCCATCGTAAGTTGCCTTATGCAAAATGATTTGTGATTGTTTCAGATTTGTTAGTGGTGGTTTGTTGTGATATTACATTTGTAATAATTCAGGTCATTTACGTTATCCAGATTCCCAATCACAATTGATATTGAAGCTATTAAATTACTGAAATTAATGTTGATATTCAAGCTGTTAAATTACTTAAATTTTATTCTAGCTAAAGGTCATGAGGGAAAATGCTGCAACTTTTCCAAGTCCTACCTCCACTCCTCTGAGGTCTGCACCGAAGATCCAAGAACAAGTAACTACCACAGCACCTCCACTCTCAGCGGCTGATACACATGGCTACAGCACAAATGCTACTGAAGATGGTAATGTCCAAGAGGGTGAAGGTATTTAATCTTAGGATTTCTTCGCTGCAAACATTGTTCTGTCTGTGTTATGATGTTTGTGTGCTAAACAGACTGGCATTTGTTCATTTGTTTATTAATTCTGCTTTTTAATGCACTTTTCCGCGTGCAGTTGGGGGTCCTTCTATATATGTGAAAGGCCTTCCTTTGGATGCAACACCTGCCCTACTTGAGAATGAGTTCAAGAAATTTGGACGTATAAGGCCTGGGGGTATTCAAGTTAGGAGCCAGAAGGTAGGTGTCAACTGCATTTTTTTTAACATTTTCTGCCATTAACTGTGTGCAAAACTAAGTCTTCTAATACACCTTTATTGACAGGGATTCTGTTTTGGATTTGTGGAATTTGATGAGGCAAGTGCTGTGCGAAGCGCAATAGAGGTATACTTTGACTGGCCTATGCTTCCTCTACTTTTGTGATCATCTGCTATTGTATCTGGCATAAACTCCTCCTTAGTCAATGCTGAATGCAGTTTCTCCATTTTGGTCCTAGATTTTGTCCCATTCCATCACAGCTTGAAAAGGAAAGGCAAAAGCAATCTGTCTGGAGGATTTTCTATTTGTAAATTTTTAGTTATTTACTGCAGTGGTTGGCCTCACCATATGTTAGTAACTTGTTTGCCTCCTTTTAATCTCTAATTTGTGCAATTGGCCCCAGAAAGGCACACACATATTTTCTCCTAGTGTGGATATCTGGTCATGCTTCCAGAACCCCTTTCTTATTTGTTCCCAGTGCCACCTTTTTGCTTGCTTTTCTCAGCACATCAACTATTGTTTTGTCTCTCTATTATGAGCTACCTACTCTTTAAAATCACTTTTTATATGGAATATATTTTGGTTGACTTTCCAGGCTTCCCCTCTTATGATTAATGGGTGCCGAGTTGCTGTTGAGGAAAAGAGATCCACTTCTCGAGGCAAGCCATGCTTGAAAATCTTTATTTGTATATCTAGCTTATTATGTGTCTGATGTTTGCAAGCAATGCTACTTAACATGTTTGCCATCGGTCTGTTTAGGGACATAATTTTATGTCCCTTGATTGATCTAGGTATCTGTACTGTTCCTGCTTCTGACACATTTTCTATGTAAAATTGGTTTCTCTGCATTTCCAGTTAACAATAGGGGTCGGTTCTCCTCTGGAGGTGGGCGTGGATATAGGAGTGAGGGACCAAGAGGGCGTGGAAATTTTGGAGGAGGAAAAGCATACGGCAGGGGTGATTTCAGTAGCAGGACAGAGGCTGGAAACAGAGGAAGCAGTCGGAGTGGATTTTCCAACCGTGGAGGGGATGGATATCAGAGAGATAGAGCAGCAAACAATGGTGGCCGCACTAATCGCGTCACTGGGTTGGCTTTAAATGCTGCAGCAAAAAATATGGCACCACGGGTGTCAGCTACTGCTTGAGGCGCCATAACTTGGGAGGTGGTTTGGAGATTGTCAGGTAACATTTCTGTGTTTTGTTTTGTACGGGCAGAATGTTTTGATAGTAGTTTGCAGATGTCACATATGTTGTGAATTAGCTTCCTTAGGTTTTATTGAAGATTTCCTCCTGTAGTTTCTGTCGAATTTTGGTGGGCATATCGAAGTTCCGTTATTAGTCTAGATTAATGTCATGTTCAAGAGCCAGCGATGGTTAGGCCCATTTCAGTGGAAGTTTGAAGCCGCTCTGGGGCGTCTCCTTTTCTGAGTTATTATCTAAGGCTATGTTGTCTTTATATGATTGAAATTTTTAACTTTGTTAGTTATATGTGACAATTTAATTGTATTCTGGGTTGCGTTTGGAGTGGATTCAGCAATTGAAACAGCCTTGGAGGCCCTTTTTCCCATGAAATCTTTTGCCCTTGGATATGGATGTCGATGTTGAGGTGTTCGTATCTTGATTCTCGGGTCATAACGGGTAGGGAGATATCGGTACTCAAATGTCTGGTGTCCCCCGAATTCTCTTTTATCCATTTCTCGCCGCTAACTGCGCAGGCTTTGGGGTAAAATATCCAAAACTAAAAGCCAAATTGCTGGGTGGAATCATATGGCCAGAGACTCTCGTGTTCGTACACTGCTTAAAGGCAAAATATCGGGGAAAAAGAAAATCAGGTTGCTGCGGTAAGTTAAATGCCCGGTTGGAAGTTAAGCCGGGTGGGGCGTTTTGTGACGCGGCCCTGAACTGTTCGGCTGGTCAGTCTGCAGAACAACTGAATTAGTCAGACTGTAGGGCTGCATGTTCCTACTTTCTAGGCACGAGAACTCTTGGTGTTTTTAACACAACGTGATTTTCAGTAGTTTCAGTGGAGGTAAAGGAAGAACGGGAACAGCACCTTATTTATTTTTAGGTGGGTTGGTGTCTGTAGAGAACAGCACCTTATTAAGCCCGTCATTGAATCTTGCTCTTGGAAAGAGGACCCTGTTAGGCCCGTCAATCTGCTGAACGATGTAATCAATCAGGCTCTTGGGCTGTAAGTTCTTGGGCGCAAGAGTTCTTAAATGTTTCTTATGCAACGTAATTTTTACTGGAAAGACAGGTTGGGTTAGTAGGGCTCAGTCCTTGAAGCGTAACCTGATGGGATGTTGTTGTGACCACTAACCTTGCTGGCGTGTCTGGCCCATTCGGTCCATCAAAACAAGTCTAGCAAATATTGGCCTGAAACGTTGCGTTTGAGCATAACAATAACCGCATATAATAAAAAAAAGAAAGAAAAGAAAAATTCAAATTGTGTACTCACGGAAAATGGATGGTTACGATTGTGAGTGAAATCAATCTTCGCCCGAAATGGTTCCCTTGTAATTTCAACGAACTCAAGTACCAGAAGAAGTGGGTCAAGTAGGTGTTGTATCTCTAGAGAACCATCTGATAAAACAAGGCGAGAATATCCTTGTCACTCATTAATCCAAGCTGGATGACTAAATGGGGAATCCAGTTTAAGCATCAATTATACAGCACAAACAGGGTTATCGATTGAAGTTATGAAGATGCGTAGTGGTGTCTGATGGCGCAATCATCACAGGGATTGTCCCAGAGTGGGGACTCCATCAGTGGTATGAATCAGATATCTCAACTTCTGCTCTTCAAGCTCAATGAAAGTGAAGGAGCATTGTTCAATTAGAAAACAATGAATTGGTGGGTAAATGCTGACATTACGTTGAATGTATGCAAGAAGAAATCTAAGAATTAATCAAAACTCTATGCTACAGTTGGCGAAGATCCGGATTCTCCTCTCCTTTAGATAAAAACTGACCGGAGAAACGTGCAAGACATGGCAAAAGAGCCATGAGAAATTGAATTTTGCAGCAGTGCTAGCATTCTCAGATCCCCTGGACTGTAGTTTCAACCATACAATTAGGCTACATGATTAGAGAGCAAAATTGCAGGCCTGGACAAACTCCAACTCATAGTCAACATACTTAGTCCAAACTGGCTTGAACCGATTCATGGCATTGTCAAGCCATAGCTTCATGTTTCCACTGAAGTGCACGACAGCAGCATTGTGAATCTCATCCATGCTAATGCTTGGATTCTATCCAAGCCCCAAAACATGCCATGACGTCTCCCGTTGTTTTATTGTTGAGTAATACGTGATCAAACCAGGGGGCAATGTTTCTAATTTCCACATGGTTTGATTCTCATTCTGCAGCAACGTTAGTTTTTCCAGTTAATTTCAGACCTTGCAATACATACAAGACTTAGCAGACAGATTTCAGCATAGAACAACTTTAACGAAAATTCAACCTTTAGCTCATAGAGGAAAGTGTGACCAGATTCTGCCAATAGTGATACTCCTCTGTGCATTTTTCCCTCCAAGCATCCAAGTCAAAGAAATTCATACCATAAGCCCAAGCACATGTCTTTGGGTTAAATTTCTCCTTAATCAAAGGGTGTGAAAAATTCATATACCGTGCGTACCTATGAAATGACCCAAAACAAGTCTCTCCTGCTCCATTCACTTTTTTGTCCATACCAATCTCCCACAACCATGTTAAATTCTTTTGCCCAACTATATCATCATCCAGGAACAGGATTCGATGCAACTTTAGGTACATTTAAGGCAAATAAAATCTCTAATGATTCAGGATTGACAGATATCTAGGGTTTCTGAGCTTCATGTTTGTAGTATCCTTGGTGGCATTGTCAAGCTTATTCTCAAAGTAAAACCTCTGAAGATTTGCCGACTCCAAGTGCCGAGAATTCAGGAATTTATAATTCTCAACAGCTTTCACTTCTATATGTGCCCCGTTATAATCCTTCAGTTTGAACATAACCTGCATTGCCCCGAGATTCATCTTATCAGTCACAACATGGAAAATGTGCTTCCACGGCTCTTTTGCATTTTTGACAGCTGAATTGACCACCATCCTGCAACCATATTGTCCGAGAAAATAGCATAATGGCAAAGCTTTGGATCCTCCAATTCTGGTGCCTGCAGCTTACCTTCATCAGAATATTTATGATGTGCAATTATCTTGTCCATTAGCCTCATTGAAAGACAGTGCAAGCTTTTTGGTCTTGGTTTGGCAGAAATCAAGATTGAAAATGCCCCTTTTTTTTTTTAGCTCTAGTCAATTGCTCATTAACTGCAAAAATGGTATCCTTCAACTTCTGAATTTTCAACTGATTATCAAAGCTCTCTTTAGCTTCGGCAATTACTTGGCAGGTAAATTTGATCCGCTCTTTCAATTCCTCCTCGAGAAAGCGTAGGGCGGATTATTCAATGGAGGCAGAATCAGACTCAAACAGAGCCAAATACGCCGGCTTGGTCAGCAGGTCAATGTAGTTTCGTATGAGATCGGCAAAAACCCTGACAAGCTTCGAGTTTACAAGCTTCAGCTTCCGTGGATAGGATGTGTACGCAAGTGCCAGTGACCAGTGATCATCAGCTGGCTTCCGGATCTGGTCTAGTCGAGGCTTAAGTGGATTAGATTTGGGCGATTGTAAGGAACTCCTCTCGAATCCGAATCTGTACGGTACGGCATCCAAACCCTAATTCCGGAAACCGAAAAAAAATGCAATCATGACGAAGAAAAATTACTTAACCTAATTTCAGATTAAAAATTAATATTTAAATAAAAATTAAATTAATTGAATATATTTTAATATTTAAGTGAAATTAAATATTAATTTAATTAATATAAAAAATTGAATGTATTAATTTATTATATGACTGGCGACCAAAATTTCATATTTTTATCATAGAGTGCGCTAGACATTTTTATTAAATTACTAAAATTTAAAATATTTATATAATTATTTAACAGTAATATTAAAATTATTATCAATAAAACATCGTCAGAACTGGAGATCATATAGGAGCAAGTTTGACCCAAGAATCACTGGAGAGAAGGCTGTTACCAGTTGTCATCGTCATCGTCATCGCATGCCGCCAGCCACCACAGGAGAATTTTTTTTTTTTTTTTTGTGTTAATAAGTTGGTATAATTGATCCGATTAAAGAAGAGGTATATAAATTTTGTTGGAGCCGCTAAAGCCAGGCCGCCACTCACCATTCTCGGACCGCCAGATCCAAAACTGCTGAATGTCGATCTCCTATTCTCTAGCCACCATGTGCTATGCGGAAGAGAATTACAAGTGAAAATGAAGGAACAATGATATTTATTGATTTGGAGAAATAGAATAATAATGCAAGGAGTAATAAGGAAGTAGTTAAGAAAACAAAATAAGAAAACAGGGCGAGAGAGAGAGAGAGAGAGAGAGAGAAGATTTTGGAATTGAAAAAAAAAAAAAAATGAATTGAGATTGAAATTAAAAGTAATTTAATTAATATAAATAATTTAAATTAAAATTTTAGTTTAATTTTTTTATATAATAATATATTCTATTATAAAATATTATGAAAAACAAAATATCACATTTTATTTAAGATCTTATACTATAAATTTTTTTAAAATTTAAAAATTATAGTAAAAATCATCTAAATTTGGTCAAAGAATTGTCAAAATAATTCATAATAATTTTGTTAATAATAACTTAAAAAATAATTTATGTCTAAATTAAAGTAAATATTATGAATGATTGTAAGATTAAATTAAAATTTTAAAAAATATTTAAAATTAATATTTATTAAATTAGATATTTAAGTATAATAATTTTTATGTAATTAGTGAATAAGATTTTATATTTATATTATTAAATATATTTTTAAATTATTATATAAATTTTTTAATTAATAAAATTTAAAATATTCGTATAATTATTTAATAATTTTAATTGAAACATATAAATATTAAAATAATTTTCGTATTTCAATAAAAGAAAAGGATGCGGATGCAATCAAAGATGCATACAAATGTCAAAAAGTAAAATATTTTTTTTTTTTTAAAAAAAAAGCGGCGGAAAGGAGCATTTTTGCCAATGCCACCTTGCTAGCTAACCATAAACTTTAGGTTTTTCTCCATTGGGAACATTTCAACCAAACGTACAATTACTTGCCGGTAAAAATCACAGTAGATCGATCTCACCCCGTTTGTTGAGAGAGAGAGAGAGAGAGAGAGAGAGAAAAAAAAAACGGAGAGAGAAAAGGAAAAGAAAAGAAGAAAAAATAAAAAGGTATATTCTCGGAAAAGGAAAAGATTGGAGTGTTGAGGCTTACCGAGTGGCGGAGGTCGTCGGCGGAAGAGTGAGAATGTGAAGTGAAAAGGTAAGAGACAGTGAAGAGAAGAAGAGGGAAACGACAACCGTAGTGTCAATGGCGGAGGCCAACAATCAGAAGGATAATGGTCTTCTACGATTATTCCCTTTTCTGCATTTCAGATTTCGATGAACTGACAAATGCGAGAGAGGTGAGTTTTACAATCTCTTCTTATTCTTCATTTTCTTATTATTCTTCTGTTCACACTGTTATGCAGTTATTGGGCCGCCGAGATCTGGAGAGAGAAGTGATGACTCAAATCTGCCATCGATTTGCAGAATTGGCTGGAACGGACCGTCCGATATTCATATCCTTATTTTGTGCCCACATGACCGACGGCTCGAGATGCTGAAGTAGAGAGAGGAGCAGGACACTTGGCTTGGTGCCACTTGGACGTTGGGGCAGTGAGACGGTGGTGACGCAGGGATACAAATCCAACCCTAATTTAATTAATCGGCATTAATTAATATTGAAACGTGATGATTTGCGCATTTTCATTCATTATAAGGAACTGCCAAAAAAAAAAAAAAAAACCATGGAAAACCGAGTTACTAACCTCTGTAAAACGAGTGCGGTGAGTGAGGTGGTTTTCAGCCCCAAACCCTTGCCTGTGCCTTCGTATCACCAGTGTCCCCGTTGCTCCCATTTGGTTGCCCTTGCAAACTATACATCACAGCACCTCCTCGTCCACGTGCCATGCACATGCCGATGCGACATTATCGAAAGGCTCAATGATACAAATTTCTTTAAAAATGTGACAAAACCCTTCGCGCTACTCAATTATTATTGTTCCTTGCCCTGCCGAAGCCATTCTCTGGGGCTATATATCATGCTGTCATTTTCACGGTATTGCACAACTAGTTGGTATGGTGACGGAAGTCACGGCGCATTTAACCCAGAAAATAGAGAGAAAATTAATCAAAGAGAAAAGGAAAAAAAAAAAAAGACAAGAAGAGAGCACGGAGACATCAACAACCTAAGTAAAAATGTGTCCTGGAGAAGAAAGAAACCATTTTTAGTTAGTCGTGAGGTCTGGAGTCAAGCAAAAGCGGAAGCACAATTGAAAACTAGGAGCAAGTAAAAGCTACATTTGATTTTGTGCCGATAACAAAAGAGCGTGTTTTACTTCTCATCCTTAGAACCGAAATATTCTTTCTTGTTGTTGAGACATTAATTATAAGCAAGACTGTAAAATTTTATGGAATTGAATGCGAACCCTTCTTGCCATGATGCAGCCATCCAATCCCTTTGAGCGCCTCAGTATTCTCGATAAGATTAGGCCTTCCCCTGCCCAAATTCATCTTCCCAGCTGACAACTTCAAAGCCTGCAAGCAACACGGTTGACCATCTTTCTCTTCCTCTTCCCCCTCCTCCTCCTCATCACCAATGTATTCGATGCTGCCTACTTTCTTCCCCTCCTTTAGTTTCCTTTTTTGCTTGCACTTGAACAGTATCGGTCGCATATGTCTCCCAAAGCAAATCCATTCCTTCACCACCGCTATCTTCCACGCAGTGTCTCTCCTCAAAAAGCTTGCATGCCAGTGTCCTCCTCCATTCTTTCTCTTTCCTCATTGATCAAAAACTGCCAAGACTCGTTCCCATCAACGCTTGAGAGATATCAACTTTTGAATTGTTCACTCCACCATTAGCAGGTTCAGGACTTCTAAGATTTGCTTCTAAAATTTGGGAGCTGATTAAGTTTCGTGGCTTGCCGAACACTTTCCTCAGGACTACTGACTTCAGCTAGTTGACATATTTTATGAGCCATTGCCTTGGATCCGCTTCCCGTGGAGAGCTCTTGTTGTTCTTCGGCTTTATTGGATTTTACGCTCAGTGACTTGACTTCCTTTTCTCCCTCGTCACATGAATAACCTACGAACTCCTCCTCCTTTTGACTTAAAAAAACTCTTCTAAACTCTTTTCTTCTGCAATCAGAAAACCATTTCTTGGAATTGTAACAACTAAATTTTCTGCTATATCATTGTTTAGCAGACCAAAAACGCCTAGTCCACCATGATCGTCATGACTCGAACTCTCTTTTGGACTTGTTTTTGATCAGTATTTACCAAGCTGCAGTACTTTCCTTTTGCTTCCAATGCGAAAACTTAATCTGGGTTTTCTCGAATATCAAGTCTTGAGGTTGTGTTAATCTCAAACGCAATCTTGTACACTACTAGCTCTTCAAAGTGATCACGAACCTCTTCATTGCCATTTTCTGCTTCAGACGACCTTAGTCTCTGTATGAAAGTTCTATACGTACTAAAAACAGGGCTTACTTTAGACTCAGGCAACTCAAAATCAGGATAGTCGTGGTAGGTAACGCTGAGGGAGGTAGTGAGGAAAGCCAAGAGCAAAAGAGAGGTGATGAGGAAGAGAGGAGACAAGAAAGATGGGAGCTTGAATAGGTATGGAAGGAAGAAGAAGAAATAAGGGAGAAGGAAGGAGCAAAAGAGCAAAAAGTCAGAGAGGAGAAGACCTAAGAAGTAAGCTTTCTCGGAGTTGGATAAAGAAAATTCGGCCATTTTTTCTTCTCTAGTCGTGTCAGAAGGAGAAAATAGAAACAAGAGCAACTGGCCGTCTTGATCGTGACAGAAAATGGAGATATTGGAAGAGATGTGGTTAGCTGTTCCAGTTTTAGTTAAACAAATGGGAAATGTGTGAACATTTGAGGCAAGAGCGGCGTGAATCTAGGGGAACAAGAGGCACTTAGAGAGAGATAGACACGTGTGTGTGTGTGAGAGTGAGAGGGAGAGAGAGAGAGAGAGAGAGAGAGAGCAAACTCTGAGTCACTCGCAGGTAGACTTTTTCGTTGACCGGGCAAAGCCTCCACATCGTATTCCACTGCATACAACCAAAAGTCGTACATATTTACCACTAGAAATGTTGCCTCTCGTGCCTGGTGTACTACCAAACTCATGCATAGTATTTAATTCCATTAAGATTTCCGCTCTAATCAGTTGGTCGATAATCAGGCATTTCTATTTTCTCTTAGCAACTAATTACATTGACTAGCATAATAATAATCAGTTGGCGGGCAACAGCGTAACTCATAATTGGGAACCATAGTGGTCATTGATTATGTTACTAATTGCCATGCAATTAGAGAGTTTGTAGGCTAGGCCGGTAGGCCAAGAAGGGTCATCGTAGGACACAGAATGTGATTTGCGGAGGGTCTGAAGATGTGAAGATCAAGTTGGTCGCGCGAGGGGAACCATTCAAACGCCACTCTAAGCGCATGCCGCGCGTGCACCCCTTGGTCCCCTGCTTTTCACCCGAAAAGCAGACCCATATGTATTATTGCACTTCGGGTTCCACTTTTAAGGGTTTTCCTAGTCATTTTGCACATTTCTCCTCCACATTTGACTAGTACAGCGATCCATACCGTGATGAACACATTGCCACCTTGGCCTCAGTTTATAGCTAGTAGTAGAATAGACACACATACATTGACAATAGCATAGAAGTCAATTCATTCACGATCTCAGACAATCAATATGCACCTAAAATATGAAAATTCTATTTTACTATTTGCTTAACATCTTGTGGAAGCAATGGATAACCATGCTAGACATGGCAATCAGATCCAAGTTCCAACCCGATGTAATACTTCACAAGGCATTCATCCCCATACCAGTTTCTCAAAAAGATTAGCCCATTGCAAGTTCACGCATCATCCATGTCAAAACAAAAGCTTATCTATCAACATCAAAACCACATCATAAGAATATGGTCATAGGTACTAGAGATAATAAAATTCCCTTATATTGGTGCCTGGTAACATCTCTCGTTCATATCCATCTCACCATAAGGCTTGGAACATCACTTCTCACTCTGTCATTACAGGCTTATTTTCACTTGCTTTAGGTCTCTGCTCCTTTGGCCTTTGCTCTTCCATTTTCCTGAAACAACATAATGTACAGTACATTAGCACTTCCCAAGAAGTTCGAAGACCATGCACCCAAAAAGACAGCTTCTTAGGTTTTGAAGAAATCTTACAAAAAAAAAAAAAACAATTGACCACAAAGCAACCAAAAGATGGTAGTAATGGTTATTGACCCAAATATTTAAGGGTCAAAATCATCCTACTTGCAGAAGTAGAGGCGAGGGTTCAAAACTGAAATCACAAGTGCTCAGCAAAGAAAGCTCCCGTAGTAAGCAAAACATGCAAAAAAAAAAAAAAAAAAGAAGCTGTACACAATAAAGAAAATCATATAATAACAAGGAGAATTGATAATGCCTTGACATGCATTATTATGACCCTGAAATTTTTACAGCTCAAATTCCCCGACATATTTCTGTGGCGCTATTATCATTGCAGTAACACTGCAACTCTAAACCAATCTGAGCCACCATATCACAAACTACAATACTTTTGCAAAGCATATTCTAAACGAGCTTACAAGATAAAACAAGAAAACAAAGCATGATTATTTGTGTCATTTTGGAAATTATACTCAAATTTCCAACAAATAGTACGTGAAATTAAATAATATCCTCGCAAGAACAAAAATGGTGTTATGTGCCTCCGGAGTTTTTTTCTACCGAAAGTCCCTCGGGAGCAAATGGGCAAGCCAAATTCCAAGGCCCGAACGTGAATTAAATAATTTAGCCATCGTTATTATCATATGATAAAATTGAAAAACAAGAACAAATTGAGGCGAATGGTTTAATTGGTTGGTATAAATACAAAAAAAAAAAAAGAATCCCAAAGATTCATTCTTACCACAAACTATTAGACATATCCATAGATAGAACTAACATAGGAAAAGAAAAGAAAAGAAAAAGAACGTATCATCGTCATTGGGGACGGGGGAACAGACATGGATATAACCATAAACTACGGAAGGAAATTGTGAGGAGGAGAAGGTGAGAAAAACACCTCTTGTCGGAGGAGCCACCCTTCTGGCTGAGGAAGGAACGGAAGAGAGGGGAGTTGACATCGTAAATCATTGTGGTTGCTGGTGGTTGTGGGACTGGAGGATGGAGGGGAGAGCTTTGCTTCAATTCAAATCCACCGCACAAACCCTAGATTTGATTAGATTAGTTAAAGACATTTTCTTGTACGCACCCCCCTTCCGGGCCCCCGTCGGGCTTTTATTTTATTTAAATGATTCGGGTTGGCTGGTGATTGAGATCAAAGATCACCTACCCTTCAATTGGGCTCAGATCCGCACCGACATAAAATCATCACTACAATTATTTATTGGGCTTCTTAAAAATTCAGGAAAAAAAAAAAGAAAGAAAAAAGAAAAAACCCCCCACCTGCCGCATGCACGATTGAATTGTGTACATCATCGTCGGCAGCAGGTGGGCCTGGACTCTCTCTGAAAAAATTTTCAATATAATTTTGTTGTCCCTTCTTCATTCAATCTTTATTACTTTCACTTCACAATATGCAAATAAATAAATAAATTATTTAATTGTCATATTTTTTCCTTAATTAATTCCAAAGAAACAGGGTTTGTGATTTTCCGACGAAACACAATTTGCAAGAGCTTTTCTTCGGAGCCTACTGACGACGTTTGCGTTTACCCCCGACGACGGTGAAGATCCGCCAAATACCATTGCCCCCTGCACCAAAAGTCCAAATCAGGACGGAACCACGTCCTATTATTTCCTTCTTGCTTTCGCACATCCCCGTCACTGGCCCCACCCCCCACATGCCCCCTTTTTATTTGGACCGGACCGTCAAACAAAAGAAAAGTCAATGGCCGAACCCAACATCCTCCCCCCGCCCCACCCCCCACAAAAAAACTGGCTCCTCTCGGTTGTGGTTTAGTTGTGATGAAAACGGCGACCAATTCATTATTGATTGCTTATTGACTTATTGTCAAAAACCTACAAAAAAAAAGAAGAAGAAAGAAAATAAAAAATAAAACGTGAAACTGTAAGTCCTCCGCCTATGCTAATTAATAGTGTAAAGCATAAAGCAATATTTATTATTATTATTATTATTATTATTATTATTATTATTATTATTATTTAATCAGTATGGAGGCCTTGAGCCATAAAGCAATATTTATAATGTAATAATAAGCTCAATCCAAAAGTAAAAGCATGAAGACGAAGTCCATCATCTACCATCGCTGTTCATGCGGGGCGGGGCAAGTGGGAGTCCAAACTAGATTCGAATTCATAATATTGTTTACCTTACCTATTACATCAAGTCGTGAACGTTACATTTTACAAAGTTGCTTATAATTTTTAAACCTTGAAAAAGAAGAAATACTGCTTAATAAATAATTTTTTTGTTGTTATGTTAAATATTCATTTAGATGTTTAATATAACTAAACGTATATCATCAATTCAATTTAATTTATTTTTATTTTAATTATAAAAAAAATACCGCTTGGAAGTTGCTTTTTGTCGCAACTGCCACGGCTCATTAGTTAGCAATAGGCTAGGCAATGGTCCAACTAATAGATAGTTTTGCTTTGAACTTAGGAGGACGTGATGTAGCAGGAGGAGGGAGGGGGTAACATCTCAACATCTCTCTATCTATCGAGGATTCTGAACATACCCGAAAGTGGCAAAAAAACTTCGACATAGACACTGGCACGAATATGGTTAATTAGGCATTTATTCATTTTAAATAACATTTGTCACCGAAAGTCTTGATAATTTGAAATTGCTATTCTTTCTTGCTGCTGGGGGCGTAACATCACACTGGAAATTATAATAAATTTTTTTTTTTTTTTAAAAAAAGGCAATAAGAAAATTGGTGTGGGGGTGGCGTGGGTTTGTTGTTAGTCAAAGGAAAGAGAGGCATTACCATATTTACTTTGGTTGGTTGGTTGGTTGGTTGGTTGGGGGCCTTGGAGGGGGGAGTGGTTGACGAGTGGGGGTGGGGGAGGGGGGGCATTTATCTCTATACCTGGCTTTGTATGGCGGGAGGCCATCCCTCCAATCCCAATCACAGACAGTTCGTCGGTGCCCCTGGCCCTGGGGCTACTTTGCCAATTGCCCCCTTCTCTCCTATTTATCTCCAAATTATGTTAATAATGTGTCCTACCTCTGTAATGTATAAATATTAACAATAATAATAGCAGTGATAATAAAACCTTTTTTAAGACCCAAACCAAAGGGGCATTCTCGCGAGCGGCTGCACGCAGGCAGCATTTTACCACCCGGACAGGCGGAGATGCGGTTTGTCAACCGTCAAAAGTGACAATGCCGTAATCCTCATTTCTCAACCACCTACGGTACGTACGTACACAAAGGATTAAGTATCCAGCAGTAGCATAATGCGAAGAATGCTAAATATTTCTGCAAATGGGCCTGTGTATTTTTCAATCATATTATATAATTGTCCAATCCAAATCATATTTGACAAAAAAAAAAAACTAATAATAATAATAATAAATTGAAGTAGATCTTCTTCAATTAGATTTAATTGCGGCAATTAGTGCAGGATATATATATATATATATGTGTGTGTGTGTGGCATATGTGGTCAAAATACAATAAATTTAAATTTAGCAAAGCAACAGACAGCAAGTAGTGTGGGTATAAATACAATAATTAATTTTGTCAAGTATTCCTTCTTTTCTAATTGTTTGTTTACATCTGATGACGCCGTTAGCCTTAGCTCCAGCAGCCAATAAGCAACGCCGCCACCACCAGCTGCAGCAACAGCAGCAGCAGCAGCAGCAGCAGCCCTCCTCTCTCAACAATGCGAACGCACCAAAACAGCCAAAAACAAAAGGTGGTAGATGCATGAGCCATAATCTCTCTCTCTCTCTCTCTCTCTTCTCTCTTCTCTCTGCGGGTCTCTTTCTCTTTCTCTCCGGGCCGAGCATACTTGCCACCTTCCCTTCCTAAAGTCCTGTCAGCTCCTCCCCCGCCTTTTTCTCTCGAGATTTCGCCAATCTCTCCCTGATTCACTATTTCTCGCTATCTGCGCTCCCACCACAACCGTAAACTTCCGTCACTTTTGGGGTAAACAAGGCCAAGACTTTTTATCTCTTTCGTTTGTGGGTGTCTGGCTGGTCGTCTCCCTTGGCTCTATTACTTTAGTCCTTTTCTTTTTCTTTCTTTCTTTCTTTCTTTTTTTTTTTGAAAAAAAAAAAAAACCCAAGATTGTAGTACACGGTGATTCACGGGCACTTTGCTTTTCAAGATTCTAGTACGCGGTGTCGGGCTCTTTTTGGGTTTCTCTTGATTTCCATATCTGTCACCGTACTTCCGGTGAGACTCGCTGGGGGTTTCTTTTGGTGTCCTTCATAATATCTATCCCTCCATCTCCATGAAAGGTGGTAGTTTTCCGGGGGTTGACTTTGTCTCCGACGACAGAAAATTTAAGGTCCACGAGGGTTTTTCTTTTTCTCTTTTGGGTTGGTTTTCTCCAATTTCCACAATTCTAGTCTCGTTTGGCACGATCATTTGTTTGGGTTCCCTTTTTGCCAATTCTTGATTGCACTAATTTTCTTCTTTTATTATTACGTTTTCTTTTGCTTTCATGCCTTTTCCTGGCCTTTATGTAACCCCTGTCAATTTGGTTTCATCGTTTTTCTTGCTCCAGTTGGTTGTTCGTGTTCTGTAATTGCCAACGGGAATTGATTATATAATGAAGGTGCATCAACGACATTGTTTCTACCTATGTTGTTGATCTCCATGTCCTGCTACTCATGATTATACATGGGTTTTAGCTATATTTGCGAATCTATTCGATAGTGTTGATCTTTGACCGACCGAGACATATTTTGAATTCTAAGTTTCTTGAGGGCTTCCGTACAAATATTGTGGCAAATAGCATCCTTCCAGTAGAACCTTTATGCGCATTAACCCTCATTGTCGTTTCTTTGGTTACCCTTCTCACGGTAGTTCAACGTGATGTCTTTTTGTTCTTCATCCTTCTCATTCGTAATACAAAGTGCATATTATGTTTCTTCGTTTAGGTGCTGATGTTCATTGTTTTTGGCTATGATTGTGACAATCTTGCTTTCATTTGTGTTTATGTCACATCTCATTTGCTTCTTTATGTTACCAGAGAGAAGGTGATAAATGCTGAACACCACCACCTTGGCCATCGTGAATTGATACAAAATTTGTAATTCACTATGGTCAGCTTACGAAGACGAAAATTGTTGGGACTCTGCGCTGGTGAGCACTGTTTGAAATGTGCCTTATACAGATGATTGATTGGATATTCTTAGTAACCCAATTAGAGAGAACTATGTCCTTTGTTGCTGGAACGTCCTCTAGATAGAATTTATGCCAAATAGTTTCATTGTTTTCCTCCTTAAGTGAATTTCCTTGAGATTTTAGTGTTAGTTTCAAAGGTTCTTGCATATGCAAGTAAAAGTAAATTATTTCCTTAAAAAATGATTCTTCATGGTACCTGAATAGTCTTATATACCAAGATTTATCCGGCCTTTTGCAGGGAGAAATACTTTCCTGACTCCACTCCCTCGAATTTTTGACAATGGAACTTCTGCTGTAAGTTCTAACCAGAGTGCCAAATCTGTTAGTGTGCATCCCCTTCCATCAGATGATGTTAAACCACTAGAGGAGGTAAAAGAGCTTCCTGTCCCTGCATATTGTTATATATGCATGATTAAAAAGTAACCCCCTGGAACACCCTGCATGGCATCTACTAATTTTATGCATTGAATTTTTCATTTATGTTGTTCCATGCCCAATGCTCTCTTCCAGGAAGCCCCTGCCACTAGAGGAGCTTGTTCATCAAATGTGTCAGCTTCTGGCTCATCAAGAGATCAGCAATCTCAACCATATCCAGGTTTGTGAATGTAGAGTAAGTTGTCCTATATCTGAGAGAAATACTGGCCGAGTACAAGCAACACTATATGCATATTATCTCGTAGTTTCTGAATACATGCCAATTGATCATTGCTGAAAACCTTTTCCTTTTAAGCTTATATTTTGTTTCCTAGTGTGTGGCATTCCCTCTAGGTATTCATATAACAAAGTTACTGAAACATGATATCCAAATGCTTACGGTCTTATCTGGAGATTCGACTTCTCCTTTTTATGAATGAGCTGGCCCTTTTAAGCCCTTTCTTCTTCCAAACTGTATGGAAATGTTGGAATGGCTTGATTTCAAGGGTAGATCACATGGTACGTAACAAATAGAAACTATTAGTCCTATTAATCAAACATAATCAAGCTGAACTCAGTGCAAAATTTTGTCCATATACTGAAACAATTAGCTTCTGTTGTATCTCATTCAGTTGCACCATTAAGATATATTATGATGTCAATTTTGTAAAGCTGTTGACCATATGCTGTTTGCTAAAGTGTTATGGATCTATTCTTGTTTATTGTTTGTGGATTGGGAAACTGGTTGTGATATTTTTTAAGAAGCAGCATGGAAAAATAGCGGTGCAGACTGTCTGGGCTGTGTTTGCTTAAGCAAGTGAGCTGTTCTCTTTTTGTAGGGCAACCAATTAAACGCAGAAAGCGACATAGGAGGAAGCATGTTCAGAACCATGAACAATGCTTTATGAGAGGTGTCTATTTCAAGAATATGAAATGGCAGGCAGCAATCAAAGTGGACAAGAAGCAGATTCACCTGGGGACTGTTAGTACACAAGAAGAGGCTGCCCATCTGTATGACAGGTAGCAGTTCAAACTAAGATTCTTATAATGATAGTATCTATATTAGCAAATACTCTAGACTACAAAGAGATGCAGCTTCAGTCCTCTCACTGTTTCGTGCTGCTGGTTCAATACTTTTTGAGAAAGTGGTTATTGTGGCTTCTTTGATCATGATGAGCAGCATATGCCCAATAATCATAGATTAAAAATTTTGGCATTTTGTTGTCTTGACGCATTGAAGTCCTTTTATGTTTAAAAAAATGAGAATAATAACCCTGTCTTTGTCTGGAACTGTCGCTTGGGAATCTGTGATCGGGCGTTTGAGTATGGTTTCTTTTTGATATAGTGCCTGTCTAGACCCCATTTTTTCTTGTATGGTTAACTGGTGTTGTCTGAAATCCTCTACACCCTTTTCTCATTCTGAACACAAAGCCTGTAAGTCAGTGTTAACCGTAATGAATCAACAGCAAGAAAAGATATGGTTAGAATAGATGGTCTCAGGCATCTCCTTTGTGGGGGTGTTGGAGTACGGATGGTGGAGACTTGCGCTAATAAGGTTTTTGCATCTGCAGGGCTGCTTTTATGTGTGGTCGGGAACCCAACTTTGAGCTCCCGGGGGAGGAGAAGGAAGAACTTAGGAAATTCAAATGGGAGGAATTTTTGGCAATCACTCGCAGCGCAATCAATAATAAAAGTAAATCTTTCCTTGGTGATTTTTTTTTTTTTTTTATATTCTGTTAGTCTATAATTTATCCATTGTTAAAGCTAAATGTTGACAATATAGTTTGTTAATGACCTGTATCGAATCAGAGCACAAGAGAAGGATTGGATCGGGAGGACCGAAGAGATGGCAGAATGATGATGACTGGAATGCCAAACAAGAAGCTGATGGCTCAGCTTCGGATGATATGGAGCCAGATTCATCAGACTCTTGAGCAGTCTGGTGTGTAGTGCCTGCCATAAATTAATTAGGCTGAAAATCAAATAAAGTTGTGACAATGGGTTCAGTTCCTTCTAAAGATTATTATTGACGCGCCAACTTTTGTGTCAGGCATCGTGCCCCCACCCAACCCCCCCTCCCTCCAAAAACATTCAAAACAAAAAAAAAAAAAAAAAGAAGAAGAAAAAGACCCACGGTCGGTCTTTCAGACTTTTATAAAAAAGGAGGATATGTAGAGGTGAAGAGGGTGGTGCGATGTCAGATTAGATTAGATTAGATTAGATGCACCGCTCGCCATTCCGCATATAATAATAATTCTATTTGGTTTCACGGCTTCCCCTGCAAAATGTGGATGTTGGAAACAGCAGAGAAGAATGCTATGCCGGACAGTCTTTCTGAAAGCATAATTGCCCCTGATTAGTAATTTTTTACGATGATTTTCTGTACCAGCCTCCCCCCACCCCTCGCCCTCTACCATTTTCTTTTATTCTTCTTGGGGCATGCTTGCATCGCCGCTACTAGCATGGCAGACGACGGGCCCCTTCTAATGCTTATTTGCTTGCGGGGGCGTCGTTATGTATTACTTCGGATCTTATCATTGATATTATTCAGGACGACGAATTGACGGAAATTCTGGTAATTCGAGATCATAATAATCGTGATGGTGGAGAGGGGGCGGGGGTTTGCCTCTCAACTCCATGGGTTAGGATAAAATAGGGAAGGACCCAAATGGACATTTTGGGACCCCAAGGCTTCGGGCCCTATCAAAGCAAGTACGCAACCCTAATTAATTAATTTAATTAAAAGTTTTGAAAAAAGGGACATGGAGCAACATTCTAATTTCTAATTTCTTTTTTTTTTTTTTCGGTGGGTTTTCCATTTTACTTTTCCCTCTTTGCCAGCCACCCAGCCGGTGACAGACACAGGCCGACGTTTAACATTGCGATAAAAGGAGAGCAGAGAAGGCCGGCCGGCAAATTGTTTAAAGCGGTTCCGCTGCCTTTCCCAAGAAAGAAACTTCTTATTGATCAGCGTACTGGTTGGCTCCTTCCTCGGATCTCTCACAGAATTTTGAATTAAAACTGCTCGATCACTCAAAGCAAATGGTATCGATCAATTCGAAGCCCTTGCAAGGCAATGCCACCACTGCTCCGCCACTGCCACCGCCACCGCCACCTTTTTCTTCGTCTTCTGCTAGTTCTCCTGCGGCTTCCGACAACTGGAAGGATCGTATATTGATCCCCACTCTGTGGGCAGGTCTGTCCATCTATCTCTGTCTCTCTTTCTCTCTCTCACTCTCACTCATGTCTTATTGCTTCTTTCTACCCATTTCTTTTCTTGACTTGACCACCAATGGGTGTATCCAATTTTGGGAATTTTGTTCATTTGTAGGGGTTGTGGGCGGAGGAGTTGGATGCGTGTCTAAGCATCGACGAGTCCACGGACTTGCCAACACTTCTGCTACTTATGCTGCTAACTATGCCATCGTAACTGGTTGCTACTGCGGTAATTTTATATTTCAGTCCCAGTCCCATCCCCTGATCCTGAATGATGTGGAAATTTCTGGCACATCTCTTTTCTAGTTTTCCCATTGATGGTCAATATCTATGGAAGAGATTGTGAGCTTAGATATTTTCTTAGAAATAGTCTTAAATCAATTCCCTTTTCCCTTTAGTTCACATCCGGTTATATCTGGTAGTATGTAGAGCGGATAGTGTGATACTTGTACGGTGACCACCAACATTGCAACTAGTGTTCTTCATTTTATCACTTAAAGTTGAAAAGGATATATTTAGGATCAGATATTCCTCTTGGAAACATGGTCACCACTCTCTTGGCCTCGTAGACCTACATTTTTTGTGATATATATATATATATATATATTTGCTGAACCAAGATATGTACTTTCTTTTTGATTGCACAGGTGCTCGTGAATTTGTAAGGGTAAGTCGAAAATCCGACCCTGATGATCTAGTGAACTCTGCAGTTGCAGGGTTTGGAAGTGGAGCTCTTCTTGGACGTCTTCAAGGTAAAGCTCATATAAGCTTTTTTGTGTATTGTGCGCATCAGTGTATCTGTGCCATCTGTAAGCACCATTGCTCTAGGGAATCGGAACATAAAGCTGCTGGCCTTGACTTTGCGTGGGTATAAATGGCCCAACTTAGTAGTGCCAATCTGCTTTCTTTTGTATCTTGTGGGCAATGTGGTCTTTAACATTTCATGGGATGAAATTTGGACCATCCAATAGAAAGGAGCAATTTTTCATTCTTTTGCTGTTTCCATTGCTGTTATCTAGAGCTGTAGTTCTGGGGCCAAATTGGTTCATTTTGTTGAACAATGCAGTTTTCCTTGATGCTGTGCATAATCTAAGGGTAATGGCGGTCTCCGATGTGATGTGTTACAGTTATTTTGGGAGCCAAATCTTTTTATTCTGATGCCTATTAGATGATGGGTTTATAGCTGGAACCAGCTCATGATTATGTTCTTAACGGCAAGAAGCAAAATTTCTTTTGTTAATGTTATGCGAGATTTTTCAAGTGCATATGAACTTGATGATTTTTGGCAAAAATTACAAATATGATTCTTATATTATCATGTTTTGTTACTGCAATCCATTTTGGTGTCCCCCATTCCACCTAATAAAATAAATTAACTTTATTCATTTACATTTAGGTGGTCAACTTGGTGCCATTCGGTACTCAATCATCTTTGCTGTTGTCGGGACAACCTTAGATTATGCTACTATTAAATTAAGGCCAAACCTGAAGAGTTTCAAGGAATCCCTGCTGGGGGGCAAAGATAAGAAAGGCGGCTCATTCAAGTTGCCGGAGTGGTCTCCCATACAAGTGCTCGATGAGGAAGCCCTTGCTGCAAAAGAAGCTCGGGAAAAGCAACGATATGCTCAAAGAGTTCCTGATAAACTAAGCAAGGAAGAATCTTGAGAACAGTTGCTTCTATGTACGCTAGCTTAATTAATCATATCCATGAATAATATGGTTTCTTGGCCCCCGCCTGCAAAAGAGCATTGGCTTCAGTCTGGAATGGAACTTATTTAGATGCTTTCAGGCGCTTATCAGTGCTCGACATCAATTGATTATTCCCATTTTCGATTTTGTTGTCAAGCTCCTCTTTTCGGCATTGTAATTATTTTTAGTGCCCAGAAAGAAAAAAAAAAGAAAAAAGAAAAAATATATATATATATATATGTTGGCGAACAAAATAAAGGCCAGACATCTTCTCTAACCTAAGGATTGCTAAAAAATCTCCTTCCCAAATAATATCGAGTACATAACATCCACCGCAGAAGGCAGATAATTCAAAGATACCACGTAAATTGAGATCACCGCACTTCATTTACATATATCCAAGCAGTGATCCAGATCTGAGCGATAGCAAGATCCAACAAATTTTAACTCTCGTTTTGCCAATGAGGTGCATGCATATTGGCGGTGCAACAGAGACCTCTGTGATGTTTCTTGTGACTTTATGAAAGGAGGGAGACGAGAGACACGAACTCAAGAGTCACCCGGCCCTTGGACCTTGTGTTGATAACAAAATGCTCTGGATATTTTCGGAGCAACATGAGCAGGCCATACCATGGCTTCCCCTTGGCTTCTGGACCAGGCCACTCCTCAGGAGTAAGGTACTTCCTTACTCGACTATGATGCCACACATTGCTATATTGCTCCACCAACTGCACAAGAGAGAGACTGAAAAGAATGAACAAGCAAAAGAATCCAGAGGCTGAGACCCCATTCAAGGCTATACAAAGGCCAAGATCAGGAATAAAACAAAGCTACAACAGAAAGAGGATCAAAGGGCACATATGATGAAAAAACTGATGATTTGAAAATCAATGCAATGTGATGGGACCATGGTTAAATGCTACATGCTTTTTGTTGTTTGATTACTGCTTTGTCTTAAATTTAGGACCCAATTCACCAAAGTTTAACATTCTAATAGAAATATAATAATTCAAGCTTCTAATCACCTAAATTATAACCTAAGTCACAAAAAAAAAAGAACATTCATTCTTAGGTTGTGAGCATGTTCTCTGGCAGAAATGATTTGTTCATATACTTTAGCACTGAACAGCAATCAGAGGGAACAGGACTTCCTGCCAACAAGTTAATTACAAAAAGAAACAAAAGAGAAGAGTGTAGTGCCACCCACGTATCATACCAAAACTTAGTTTTGGATTAATAAGACTGATTAAGCAGTTCCGCCCATGTCCAGTACATAATTTGGTCAAAATGGCATCCAGAAACAAAAACTTGTAACTTTATGTTTTTGTCTAAGTGAAGCCATGGCATCCAGCGTGGATTAGTTAAATCAAGAATTTAAACAAGGAGTCACCGTAAATCATAACAAGGAAGTTTTATGTGATGTAGGACCATTAAGCACCAAATGCATCCAGCTAACAATGGACTGGAGCACATAAGAACCTTGAGATACAACAGTAACCTTCTACATACCAGCAATTTCAAGTAAAATTGTAATTTAAACCTGTGGAACCAAGAAATTAAAATTAATGCCTTTTACAGTGAGAGATGAGAACTAACCTCAGAGTGAAGTTTCTCCATGGGCATCCAATCGCCAGGACCACATAGATCAGAGAGCACCGTAGCCACAGATGAAACTACATCTTTTTCCTCCAACTGAAGAAGTTGTTGATTGTCTGTCTCACGATCAATCCTTGATCTTCCCTCCATTTTCTTCTCGATGGGTACTGTATATATGCCATGACAATTAACCACGGGTTTTACCAAACAGAGCATATAGTACTCTATAATGCAGAGGTTACAGGAGGAATAGTTATTCATGTGAGAATGTTAGAAATGGCGGCCTGGCTTTAGAAGGCATGATACCAATGAGGGAAGTAAGGTTCATGGTGGTGATCTTGGATAGCCACCAGTTGTTCTGCTTCAACAGCACCTCAAGGCAGAAATTCAGTCTCCAAAGAAATCAGAAATTCATATTCCATAAGAATGTCAAGATAAAATGGAAAAGTGCAAAGTTTTCCAGTTGGCACCCACTAACGCATTGAACCGAAACTCAAGGAAGCAAAATTGAAAGCTCAGCCAAATTTATATATAAATATAGATGTAAGCATAACGTTTTCCTGTCGGCAAACATGGACGACAAGAAGCAAAAATTCTGAAATTAATAGAAGAGCAGAGAATGAAAACGACAAACATCGCCACCACTACTAACCTAATGCTCCGGCTAATCCCGCTTTACCACTGGACCCACCACTACCACCACCGGCACCGTACCCATAACCTTCCAACCCTTCCCTTCTCAGCTTCTTTCCACTGCCGCTGCCGCTGCGGCCGCCGCCAATTTCCTCCTCGTCGTCATCATACTCCTCCCCGAAATACTCTCGTCCTCTCCCCTTCTTACCCGCCGCCCCAGCGACCGGCCCCACCATCCGATCTGCCGTGGCCGAATGATAGCCGTACTGCGGGGGGACCACGGGCGCGTGGTGCCTGGGGCCGAGGTGTCCGCCGAGAATACTCCTAACGGGGAGCAGGAAATAGAACTCCTTGTCCCCAATTTGCAAGAGATCTTGGGAATCGAGCTTGACGGGAGGGTTGCCGGGGAGATGGAGGACACCCTCGACTAAGCAGCCGTTCTTGCCGAGGACCTCGAGGGCGAATCGGCGGCGGGTGAAGTCGTAGAAGATACGGGCGTGGTGGCGGGAGATGTTCATACCGCCGCCGAGGCTGGCGAGGTCGACATCGACGGTAGATTTCTTGGAGTTGCGGCCCAATACGATGGAATAGGTTTGCATGTAGTACTCGAAGTCCTCGCCCTGGAGCTTCGCGAACCCCGCTTCCACGTCACTGCCGGCCGTGCCCATGGCGACTGCGATTCGCCGGAGGAAGATTTGAACGAGCTACCCCGATTTAGTGTGGCCGTGCGTAGCGGCTGTGTTCTTTGGAAGCTTAGCCAAACGGCGCAAGCGTCCCTCGCACCATCATCATCATTTCTTACTTCATACTCCATATATATATATATATATATATATATATATAGATATATAAAAAAAGAGGCCCATTCACTCTTGGGTTGGGCTCCCAAATATCTCCTTAATGGGCTTGAAAAATATGGAAAAGCAGAATTAATTATGTTTTTCTTTCTTTTCTTTTTTTTTTTTTCAATATACATATATATAACAAACAAAAATAAAATTGATTGAAAATTTGGATAATAAAATATAATTAATAGAATAATATATATTGTAAAATAATAATAATAATTAAAAAAGAAGAAGAAGATAGATAAGTAAACAAATAAGAATGGAGTAAGAAGTGAATTAGTGATAAGAGAGAAAAATAAATTACTTTGTATTGTAGCATTTTATTTGTCAAAACTGAAGTTCTTATTCGAACAATCAGCGATGTCAGCCTGAGATTTTTCGGTGAGGAAAGAAGAAGGGACTGCGATTTGTACTTTTCCCTCCTGGCCTGCACTACCCACGCAGAGAGAGAGAGAGAGAGAGAGAGAGCACGTGTGTTTTTTCTGAACAACTTTTGGCATCCACTTGTCTTGAGTTGCTGTTTTTGAAACAAAAAAAATAAAATAAAATTTGGGTTAGGACGGCTTGTATATATAGCTTAGGAGAGAAAGTGCTCAACTGTTTGTAGTGTAGCGTAGCGCAGAGAGAGAGAGAGAGCGAGAGAGAGAGAGCGCTCAACTTTTCGTTATTTCCGGGGAAATAGGGTGCAGGCCGACCATCCTTCTATTTGAAGCGCAGCGCACAGACACAAACACACACCCCCAGCCCCACCCACCCACCTACCCACCCACCAACTCCCCCCAACCGCCACAACAAAGTACAACCCATCCATTCCCAGCGCCCCCAACGCACCCCGCCCCTCACCCCACCACTCTCTTCCCGGGTTGCTTCGGTCTGTTTTCGGGAGAGAGACAGTCAAATGATGTGGCGGGTCTCGTGTGCTGCCGTTGCCGACCCAACGCAGGCCCTTCTGCCACAATGCAGTTTTCTGGCCCACCCACATCCCTCCCGCCGTCCAAACGCCCGCCTTCCGGCTGCACCCAGAATCCCTCTTCTCTTCCCCGTCCGCGCCGTCCTTTCCCAGGGAGATGCCTCCTCTCCGGTCGTTTCTGGATCCCCTGCTGAGACCTTGGCCGATCGCCTCCGCTTGGGGAGCTTGACCAAAGACGGCCTGTCTTACAAGGAGAAGTTTATAGTGCGGTCCTACGAGGTTGGGATTAACAAGACGGCTACTGTCGAGACCATTGCCAATCTCTTGCAGGTCCCTCCACTTGTTTCTCTTTTTCTTTTTCCTTCTTGTTTTTTTTTTTTTGATCTTCTTTCCTCTTCTCTTTCTATCCTTCTCAAGACACGATTGTTGCTGCCTGCATTTCAATTTTGGTTCTTTTTTGAATTTGGATGTATTTTTCTTAGTTAATTCTTTTTTGTTTGATTCGGTTGTGGCAAATCGTAATACTACTTCCCTACCCTGTTTCTTTCTTCTGCATTTGTTTGGAATTTGGTGTTTGGGTTTCCGGGGAAAATTGTGAAATTTTTGGCATCTGGGCAAATTTATTCTCCTTTGCACCTTGTTATGTTATGAATTTTGTTGGGGTTCTTTCTCCTTTGGCTGCTGGCCGCTGCCATTATCTAGCGATTCTACCCTTTTCGGTTTTCCATATCTCCTACCGATTTCAGGTTCTCCCCCATTGGTAAAACAATTTTGGTTTCTCTGGGCAGCAGAAAAAGACAAATTCTTGGTGACCCTAGTCCATTTCGTTTCATTACATTAAGCATTGCACTGTCGCGACAAATGGAGAATTTCTGCTAATAATGGCAATTTTAAATTCCTCAAATGTTTGGGTGTGTAAAAATGCAGGAAGTTGGTTGCAATCATGCTCAGAGTGTCGGTTTTTCCACGGATGGATTTGCAACAACTCACACCATGAGGAAGTTGCACCTCATATGGGTAACTGCTCGTATGCACATTGAAATATACAAATACCCGGCATGGTGAGTCCTGTTCTCTTTCATTGGCACTGTTAGCTTATGGTCCTGCTTAGCCTTTCCTTCTGTTAACATATAGGCTTGTTTTACAGGAGTGACGTAGTTGAAATAGAGACATGGTGCCAAAGTGAAGGAAGAATTGGAACTAGACGTGATTGGATTCTCAAGGATTATGCCTCTGGTCAAGTTATTGGAAGAGCTACTAGGTGCACTTTGACTGTCTTTCTGTTTTCTTGTTTTGGCTGAAAACTGTTTGAATGGTAACAAAGGAAAAAGCTTTTGTCTTGACACTCCATTAGCTAAAGCAAATGTGCCTCAAATATTACTGCCTTTCAATCTCTTGGACTTGAAGTGTGCCAAGTGAAATTGGCTTTAGTTTGTCTTATTTCTCATAAATTATGCGAGATGCTGCACTTTCTTTTAAATAATTCTCATTTTCCCAAGATCCTTAAGTTGCTTTTTGAATAATAACAATGATTACCACCATAAATTGGTTATTTTTAAACCTAGAAGGTAGGGTGCTTCTTTGTTGGTGGATTTTTTCAGCTTTGCTGTATGCACTCGTGTTCTTGTACCATTTTGGCCTTTAGTTTGTATTATGTTTTTCTGAGTTGATGATGCATGTACACCATGGAAGTTGAATGCAAACATTATTTCAGTAAGTGGGTGATGATGAGCCAAGATACAAGGCGGCTGCAGAAAGTCAGTGATGAAGTGCGGGATGAGCTCTCAAATTACTTTCCTCAAGAGCCCAGGTAGGCACCATTTTATTTCTTGATATTTAACTGTTAAATATTATCATCAACTTTTCTGGAATAATTTTGCATTATAAAAACTAGCAGAAGCTATTATTTCACACTTTTGGATTTCTCTCTCTGACCTTCGCCTATTTTTGAAAGCCTTGTGCATGCCACTTTTACATTGCTGATGCAAGTAAAATTAGCAACTTAGGGTACTCTGATTATTTCGCTCTCACTTTTAGATGTATTGACAATGGTCCCTGTGGGCGTGGGGCTGTGGTGGATATGCAAGACTTTTGCTCCCTTGTACTCATTGCCTATATATTAGCTAAACTTTTTATTTTCAATATGTTGTGAGCATTCAATGTGCTCAAACCATTTAAGTAATATGTTAACTAGTATTTTCAGGCTTTCTATATAACGTGACAAGATATCTTCTGAATAGTGGCCATGGAAGCATAACCGGCATATTGTGCAGGGTTAAGTGTATCCTGTAAACTTTCATTTTGCAAGTCTTGTGCCTGATTAAACTATGATGTGTGCACAAGACAATGTTTGTCTTATAGTTGTGAACTTTGTATTTACCTTTTGTCAATCTGGCTGAGTTTGCAAAGAAACTGTCTTCGATTGTATCTCTGGTGGACATATCGGTGTATTTTGTTCTTTTTGGCAGATTGGCCTTTCCAGAGGAAGATAATCTGAGCCTGAAAAAAATTTTAAAATTAGAAGATCCTGCTCAATTTTCTCGGCTAGGACTTGTTGTAAGACATATATTTCATTCTGATTCTGTAAATACTATTTGACTTCTACCCTTCTTTATTTATTTATTTTTTAATTCTATGTAAAATGAAATCATTCATATGTTTGGTTGGAAATTTGCACAGCCAAGAAGAGCAGATCTAGACATGAATCAGCATGTAAACAATGTTACCTATATCGGATGGCTTCTGGAGGTTGGTATCTGATGGTGTTCTTGAGTGGTTTCTGTTGGTTTTCTGGCCATTACTTATTCACTGGATCTGAGAAACAATTTCCACGTTTCTCTTCTTATGGCAGAGCATGCCTCAGGAAATCATTGACACTCATGAACTCCAAACAATCACATTGGACTACAGAAGGGAATGCCAGCATGATGATGTGGTTGATTCCCTCACTAGCCCAGAATCCATCGAAGATGCTGAAGCAGTTCCAGAGCTTCAAGGAACAAATGGATCTGCTAGTGTTCCCGATGATGAAGACCGATGCAACTTCCTGCATATATTAAGATTGTCTGGAGATGGGCTTGAAATAAACCGTGGCCGAACTGAGTGGAGAAAGAAGCCGAGGGCCTGAAGAAGAGCAAATATGTACGAGAGAGGGAGAGAGTCATTTGCTAAATCTTGTTTTTCACTTTCCGAAGCTTTGTTTGCAAATTTTGTCGTGTTAGGCTGTTTTTTTGCGTTGAGGAACTCGTATTTGTCCCGGGGAAGCCCTTATTATTAATCTACTTGTAACGGTGGTTACCTTTCGTCAGTTGTTACATCCAACTCCAAAACATATTTGAAGAATCAATTGTTGCAGTTCTCTCAATAGATAGTCTCTCTCTCTCGTTCGCTCCCATGCCCACGCAAAAAAAAAAAAAAATAATAATAATAATACAGCGCGTAGGGCTGCAGGGGGGCTCGTCTCTACGGAAAAACTTGTGCATTTGGGGAAATCCAACTGACATTTTAGGCTCGCCTGCTCCTCAATGTTTGGCAGGTTTAGGTCGTGTCAGAAGTCTTCACTTTGCCGCTAATGTTGAAATTCACAAGTGACACTCGATTGCAAATCCACTGAACCCAACTGGCATCTGCATTCCGCTATAGTCTCATAGTCGCGGGCAATTTCTTAATTTGATCTTCTCTACCCAGGTGGCCATGACCCATGAGCAGGGGAATTAAGTGGCCATCTTCTGCTGCCGAGTCGGCAGTCGACCCACCCCATCAAGAAACCTTGCACAGAGCTGTGAAAAATCATCGGCTACGCAGCAGCACAATTGAACCACATATAATCCAACCACCGCCCATTTATTATTTTCCTTGATAATAAATCTCCCAATGCTGACGCTAAACTGCATCGTACAAGTCAAGTAACCAAGGACAAAACCTTGGCGCTATAAAAGCGGGGATGGACTCGAAACAAATGCTCAAAGAAGAGAAGCAACAAGCTCGTCTTGTTTTTCTCTCTTTGTAATGGCGTGTCATGCAGGCAGCAATGGCTTCGAAGGAGCAAGAGATACCGCCCTGAAAAGCAAAGCCTGCCCGCCAGAAATTCCCGTTGGGTGGACCTGGTGGCTTTCGGCCGAGCCCCCTTAACAGATTTCACCAAACATGGTACCCTGCCTTGCTACTGCAGAAGAAACATTGCCTCCGTAAAATAAATAAAGGGAGCCTTTTTATTAGTGATGGCTGGCTTTCGGCACGTTTTCTCAGTTACTATTTAAACTAACGTTGTCCTACATGTGATATGGTCTGCTTGAATCGATTGTCTTCCTCTTTACCTCCTCATCGCCCTCTCTTAACCTTTCCTCTTCTCCTCCCAGCCCAAAAAGTAAAGGCGGAAGAATCACTTTGGATGTGAGTCGCACCAGTTGCAGATCAAACTGGCCGCGGTGCTCACAATACTTTCTTGACCCCCATATATCGCAAGCAACCTTGGCCTTTACTTAAGCCGTACATTGAGATTGTCACCGCCTAGGAAAGGCACCGAGGCAAAACATGCCCAGGCATTGGCTCTCTCTCTATATATATTTAGAATCGATTTCCCATTCCAACGAGAGGCAAGCAAGCAAGCAAGCTTAACCTGCAGGCTTCATGGTTCGGAAAAATAACGAGGCGAGGCTAACAAGTAAGCATGGGTGTGGCAATTAACTTAAAAACAAGCATAGTCGAACGCAAGGACCATAAAGGCCCCTTGCGTGCAGGGTGGGCGCTCAAATTACACCCCCATCAAATCATCGCAATAATGCATGAGGCTTCCTCATAATATAGCCAACAAATCAGACGGCTGTTTAGACGGCGGAAAGAGAAGGGCAGCGGAGAGGATAAATGAACTATTTGTCAAGCCTCCGTTACTCGGGCAAGCAATTTGAGGGTTACGCTTGTCAATGCCTTTAGGCCACATGTCTTTCATTAATAGAACTGCTGCTTGAAAACCAGACGTACAACAGTGCTGGCTCCAATTCCCATTCCAATTCCAATTCCTATTCCCTCGCGGAACGCGGACGAACGAGACTGGAAAGGCACTCCGAAATTCAAAATTCTGGGACAATTGGGAAGAAATCTGCGAATAAGATTGGCATCCCATTTCATCCCCACCCAACTGATTTTCCCAGGAAACTGGAATTGCAATTTAATTGGCTCAGAAAGGGGCCAGTATTGAGGGACATCTGACTAACGCAAGTTGCAAAGCACGAATTATACAAAAGTCGAGACAGACCCGTATGTTAAGTTCTTCTCCGTTAAAATTCCGCACGGTAGACATCCACACTCGGTTACGACAACAAATGCATGTTCAATTACTAATCTCTGTAATTACCATCAATCAAAATGTAATATTTTCTCCAAAAATAAACCGCCAATACCAATGCCATCTTTAGATCAAAAGTCCTTTTTTAGAACATGGGAAATGAGAATTGACCACATGCCATAGAGCATTCCGTCCCAATAACGCTCCTTCTACGAATCCTGTTGCTAAAACAAAAAAAAAAAAAAAAAAAAAAGAAGGAGAGAAAGAAGTTAGAAAAA
>CM038600.1:12244830-12261056 GCA_021533255.1 Ceriops tagal
TTTTTTTTTTTTTTTTGGCATGGGTGATTTGAGAGTTATATCTATGGATAGGTACACGGTCTACAATCAATTATGTCATAGTAGGAAAAGAAAATAACAACAAAGGAACTATATGCAATAAATCTGACTGCACATGCAAAGGCAGACATGGAATTGAGGTTAAAAGTCTTACCGTAGAGCTGCTACTGCTCTCCAAATTAATATAGAGATCACAGTTGATGATTGTTTGATTTGACTGGGCCCTTTGGCGCTTACTGTTACGGTGATTGTGTGTCAACCTACTTGTTCGCCCTGCACAGAAATATGAGAATGAATGTTGACAGCACAGACACTTAACAGGATAACACATTATTTTCTCTTATCTAAAAATAACAATAGAAAAAAATGAAAAACCAGATATAAGTGGAGCACAATAACTAATAGTCATTATCAATGCATAAGAACCTAGTGCATCAGAAAAGAGAGTAACCTAAATGTTATCCAAGACACCAGCAAAAGAAAGACATGTGGCAACAAATACAACAGTTAAAGAGAAACATGTAATACTGATACCCGTATCAACATCAACAACAACATTCTGTCCACGAGTTCTTTGAGCATTGTCCTTGGCCTGAAGTGAAATTCAATACAAAAAACAAAGATAAATGAGTTCCAGCAAGCTGAAAGAGCCACATATAAGATTAACAACCAACAGATCACTAAAAAAGCTGCCCAAAGTGCATGAGACTTCCAGAAACTCTGGGGGGGTTCATCCACCATACACAGCCTTCCCTTGCATTTAGAATTTTTGCAAAGAGAATTGTTTTCATGACATGGACCTGATACCTTCTGATCACAAAGAAGCTCACGCCAAGTATCATCAGCGGCCAAAAGATTACTAAAAGAGAAAAAAGAAAAATAGAACACATACCACAGCAAAGGCCATTGGAGATGATTCAATAACATCATCATCAAAAGCCTCAACATCAATAGCAGCCGGTGTTACAGAATGTGGTCTGCCTTCCACTACCTGAATCACAGCCTGAGTTGAAGTCCCTTCCTGTTCTCTGCCTTCAATTGCAGGCACGTTCAAGTCTAGCAATGTCTTCCTCCTTCGGTACCCTTTCAACCCGTGAGTCTGAGTACTCATTTTCTTTCTTTTGTCTTCGTCTGGAAACTTTCCAGTTTTGAAAACCTTGAGAAAAAAGAACACAAACACACACATTTCAATCCAACAAAAAACAAAATAGTACAAAAGCAATCTGTCAAGAGCTCCACTTTCCGAGTAGAGTCCCAATTTCACGCAGCTAATTGCAAATTCTGGCATATTAAGTGAAAAGCGCGTAAACAAAATCTTTTCAAAAAGGCAAGGGAAAAAATTTATTTGGATTTTCTTTTTCTTCTTAATTAAAAAAAAAAAGGAAAACAAAAGCTAAGCATCCGCATTTCGTCAGAGAAACATTGACAGTAAAAAAAAAAAGCACAAAAAAAAAGAAAAATTAAACTTCGACGTCAAAATAGTGTGCGATTAAACGCAGTATAAAAGAAAAAAAAAATTCAAACTTTGACATATATCTAAGTTGAAAAGCTCAACTTTGTAATGAAAAAGAAATAGTGTCACCGCCTAAGAACAGACTTCTTTTTACATCCATCGGAAACACGGAATCAGACTAAGATTTGAAAATTAGACTAACAACCAACCATTATCCCAGTTCAGAAACACAAACGAGACAAAAAAAAAAAAAGACAAAAAAGAGATAGAGAGAGAGAGAGAGGGAGAAGAGAGAGAGAAATAGAAAATCGGAGGGGGCTGGAGGCAACAAAGCCCGATGATCGTATCATCGGAAGAAGAGAAATCGTCATATGAAGTCGGAAGTGGGAGAAGTGTAATTTACCTGTCTAATCCGAGGCCACCTTTAATCCCAAGTCAATTTGGCTATAATTAAACCGAATAAGCAATGATCGAGCCAGACAACAAAACACACATAGGTCCTCCGGAGTTGGAGGCAATTCGAAGTCTATTGGGGGTTCCTTTTTTCTTCTTCTTTTTTTTTTCCCTCTTGGGGGAGGGAGGTGGGGGGGGCGCCCGGAGGTAGTAGGGGAAAGAGGAACGACCACACAGGAGGAAGGGCAGGGGGCGTAGACTTAATAATTAGATGGAGAAGAGAAGAGTGAGCGCCCAAACACCGCTCTTTGGCGTCGGCCTTCGGCTTTTGCCATCGGGTCTTGTTGTCCACTAAGCCCCGCCCGCGTGGCACCATTCGTTGCGTCTACTTTCCCCTTTGATTTTCCAGTTGCTTTTCTTGCGCGTTGATTTTCCCTCAGAATATTAACTTTTTTTACCAAGTCAATCACGTCACAAAACTGAAATTATAATTATAATTCCATCACAATATTAACTTTTTATTAAGTCGATTATTATAGTTATAATCCCCAATATCTTTTCACAAATACTTGTCATATACTAATTAGTTTTAAAAAGCTTGTTCTCATCAACACATCAGTTAAGCATATCTTACGAATGAATTTTCAATGAACAGAATATTGTGGCATGGTAAGGAAAGAAAAAAAAAAAAAAATCTCCATAAAATGACAGCAAGCATATACGTTTAATGTGATGGCTATGTCTACATCGAATGTATCCTCGCCGGCCGCCACATTTAGACACAAGAAAGAGGGGAGAGGGGTCAAAACTTCAGAAAAACTGCTCCGTCCCAGCGAGAAAACAATACAAGATTTGCAGGGTAACACAAAACAGCAATTTCCACATCAAAACTGGAATTATCGAATTCCCCACTTTCTACCACAGAATGTCCTTACAAAGACTCGCCAGCCCGCTCAGAATTGTTGAAATTATTGATAACATTGGACTGTAACAGGCTACCTACCAACTTTCCACAATAGGATAACATTCAAAAACCTCAACAAAAAAAAAAACAAAGAACAAAAAAAGGACATTGACTCCTACAATTAAAAACCCAGGAGTAACCCCCCCCCCCCAAAAAAAAAAAGAAAACCAAAGGGTTATGATTTCTTCTCTTCTGACAGTAAGATAAAACGTTTGGGCAGCTTATCACAACTGGGATTATAAACTGTATTTACATTTTGTCAGACAGAAGAATGTAATGAGATGGTTTTAATTGAATATCAACATGTGAATCTTAGAAGAAGAAAGACAGTAGAGCTGAAGTAGAATGAAATGTGAGGCCTCTTTTTAACTACTGACATAATGGATTGAAATAAATAAATAAATAAATAAAGGAAGTAGCAAACACATGTCCACCCCCGAAACTGTCAAAGTTGAGAGGCAGGTTGATTTTGTGAAATTTTACATTAGAGCTTCTCGGTTAATCTGACCATAAAATTGTTAATTGCACCTTTATCTAAAACAATCCATGAGGATTCAAATAACTCATGAAAGAATTCAGCTTTAATCTCCTCCGCAGCATTTCTAAATGCAATACCAAATGCATTACCTTGGACTGCCCCAAGCCGAGGCTTTCCACAAACCCCAACGATCAACATCTTGTTTGGTTCCTGTGATAAGCAAGCACAAAGCAAAGGCTTTGCTCTAGCTCCTTTCTCCCTCAAGGCATCCATAACAAAATAGCAGAATTTAGTCAAAGCTTGTGGATAACCTAACAGCCTCGCATCTACTGAATCCTCAAGCTTTACCCACCTGAACTTTCTTCCACTTCTGATGGAACCACTCTTTGTTATTGCTGCACTCCCTTGTCTAAGGATTGCCCGCTGTACCTTGATTGCTTGCTGCATTCCATCTCTCAACATATCAAGATTGTTCAAAGACAGCGCATCGTAAGCCTCGCCAAACTTAGAAGCACAAGATCCATCAGAATTCACAAATGACTCAAGCAATGCTGTTACCCCGTATACCACATCTGCTGCAGACACCTTAGAGCTATACCCATGTAGCCTCAGGAAACTCCTATAGTAAAAGTCAGTCAGCCCATATTCAGGTAGAAATTTATCGAACTCGTCCTTCATCTTGCGCTTCACCTCAATATTCATGTACTGAAACTTCTGTTGGCATTCCACAAGTGCAAATCCCATCCTTGCAAGTAGAAGCTTAAGTTTCTTCATTCCATTGTCGCTCCAGGTCTTCAATTTTGTGGCTATGTAAGACGAACACAGCATGGAATCAAATAAATTCCACTCTCTTAGCAACATAAGTCTTGGCTCATCTTCATAGGCTATCCTGGATGACTCAGGCGCCCGAATTTTAGTTCCGTCCTTCAGGGTCACCGTAGTAACTGCTTCCAAGTTCCCCAGACTGTTAATATGCTGCTCAAGCTCCATAACTCCAGCTTGGTACCTCTCATCTGTTAATCTCTCGTGGACAAACTGATCTGTTAGCGAAACACATGCCAACCAAAGCAACTCATTCGTGTTCTTCCGCAAAGAATGGGACAAATCGTAAATTAGACACCCCGAGGGTTTTCCATGGAAAGTACCCATACGGTAATACTCCCTTTTCAATTTCCTGAAAAGCCGAACCGGATCATTCTCTTTCTCTTGGGAAACTTTCCTGCGCTTACTTGGCCCACCGTCTGCATCCTCCTCTGCCTCGTCACTTTCACTGTCTTCCTCATCCTCCTCTTCACTCTCATCAACCTCATCGTCACTATTCAACTCACTGGCACTAGCCAAAGCGGAAACATCAAAATCATAAGCCAAGTCAGCCTGATTCTCATCATCTCTGGTGTAAAGCACGATGACACTCTCATTTTGGTCGCCCAAGTTATGCAAATGGATGGGACGGTGGCTGTCAACCACAAAAACACGAGCCCCGGGGCCCAACTGGAGCAACTGGCGCAAGTCACGCTGGCAGCCCCAATTAATCAAGAGGATGGAAATGGGTGATTGATTGGAGAGATGGGGCCCCGCATATTTGTGGATCTCTTGGAAAGAGGATACAGGATAGCAAGCGTAACGGACAGAATCAGATTCGAGAATGTGGAAGATGATTTTGAGGGAACAAAGGGAGTCCACATCAGATGTTGAGGGAAAAATTAGTAGAGGGGAGAATGATGAAGCCGAGACCGATTCACGGAGACGAGCATAAAAGGACTCCACCGTTTGCTCTCTTACCATGATTCTCTCTCTCTCTCTCTCTCTCTCTCTCTCTCTATTTCTTTGTTTTAATTAACTAACCCCACACCGCGCAGATTATACAGGTCTAATCTAGACAGACAAAGAAGATGGATACTACATAGAGCCGCATCATTGGGTTACCTCACACAAACACCGGGACGTCGTTTCCCCCATTTGTCTCTCTGGTTGGAGCGTTGTTCTGTGCCAGGGGCGGCAGAATGACTGAGGACGGCCGGGACGTAGCTCACAAGCTCTGTGGATGGTTGCTTTTACCAGAAGTTGGGATTTTGGGGCTTTAGATTGACTGATTTTTTTTTTTTTGGTGGGGGGGGGTTGGGTGGAGTCGATTACAGGCGATGGTCTGGAAGAGTCACCGGCAGAGCCTATTCTCTTGACTTGACGAGATTCAAGGTGAGCGAATGAATAGATAGACAGTGAGATTCTGGAATTAATCAATCACGTAACAACGCAAAGCAAAATTGAATAATTGAATTTTGGGCTCACCTCTCTCTCGCGCACACTAGCCCTCTTCTAGGTGGTCGGCTCGGCGGCCCTGTGATTGTGATATCTGTGAGAGAGAGAGAGAGAGAGAGAGAGAGAGAGAGAGAGAGAATGGTGGCTGAGAGCTTTTGAGCGTTTCCCTTCCACAAAATTTTTGAAATTTTTGAATTTTTCAGCAGACCGCCAAAATCTTTGGCGCTTCCGCCCATCTGTTCTTCTGTGACTGACTCTGAAGTGTGGCCTTTGTTAATCCTGCTCTACTGCTTGGATTAGGTTAGAATAAGATCACACGTCATCACGTGGTCCTCAGTCCAACGATCAACACAGTTGTCTTTCCTAAAACGGTTTTCTTTTTTTTTGGGGGCCCGTTTAGACTGTAAGAAGAAAACATCCAGATTCCAATTACTGCGTGGCGTGGGAAACGGCAAGCCTTCTCGTTCCGAAACTATGTGTGTGTATATATATATATATGCGTGTGTGTGCGCACGCGCCCGCGCGACCCCCAAAAAAAAAAAAGAGAAAAAAGGAAGAAAACCAAAGGGTTTAAAGAGAAGAAAACGATAGAATTTGTTAATCCAGTCAATTCCTATCGATCCAAAAAAGATGAAAACGAAGGAAATGGTTAATGTGGGCTTTGGTTTAAAGATGCTTCCTTTCAGTGAACCCATTAAGTGGTGAAAAAAATTCCCTCCGCCGGAGCAGACTTTGCATGGGTGTACGTTAATACCAAACAAATGAACAATAAATTCCCTTCATTCCTTCCCAACAAAAAAATCATACCGTTTGAACAAACGGACCTGAATTGTGTTCTTTCCAACTTAACGTAATTCCCGGACGGAAGGGGTGATCGCTTGCTTAACCAAAACCATCTGTACTATTCGTGAACCACATAATGAGACGTGGAAATAAAATATAAAAAAATTTCAAATAAAAAAAAAAAAGAAAAAATATGCTTATTGAGTTACTGTTACAAAAGCCACACGATTACACAGGTTGAGATCATGAATGCACCCCAAAGATGTTACTCTCCACCAACAGAGCCTCTCATAACTCTTTACAAGCTCAATACACCTTATAATTGTTGACCAACTCCGAGACACCTCATTTTCTGGCCCATGGAAAGCAACAACTCTGGAAAACAGAAAAAGAAAAAAAAAAACATCAAGAAATGAAAAACAAAATCATATATATCAGCATCACAAGTCACAACCCACAAAGCACCAGGACCTGTGGGCTCGGGTGATAGACAGTAACAGCTTACCTTAGCGCTGTCATTAGGGGGCTGCTTATGAACGTTCGCATAAGGGGACTCGGTAGGAGCTCGAGGCACCATCCCTGCTTGCCTTTCCTCCCGCACTTTGTTGAAAATGTGGGTATAACCATCAGCTGATGCAGAATTAGTCTCATCCCAGTCGCCAAACTTTGGAACTGCAGCACCCTTATCAGGCTGTCACAACAGGAGACACAAAAGCCAGACAAATTTCAGCATTGCGTTGAGAGACCTAGATGGTTTGGGGCAACCAGAGACCGAGACAAAACACATGAAAATAATTCATCTAGGCCTTGTTCCTTGCAACATAATTCTTCAATATCTAGGTCACATATGTCTAGCTGCAACAAGCAAACTTGTTATGTCCACAAGACCAAGGTTAGATTGTCAATATTATAGGTTATTAAGGGTTGTTGCAGACTAGTAACTTTCCAAGGGGAGAAAAGATAACCAGACACCAAAAGATAGGGAAAGGGGCAATGAAGATGCCATCGCAAGCTCGGTAGCAGTATGCAAACTCATTATCAAAGGCATGCATGATGACAAAACTACAGGAAGAAGGGAGAAAACTTACACTTTCATCACCTCTTGCTCTCAATCGAGATCTTCCAGGAGTAGCATGGCCACTTTCATATGAACCTTTTTGTTCCCACGCAGGAGATGGAGCCCCCCTGCTCTTCCCAGAGATCCTAGCATGATAATGTAATGGTGATCGCTCGAAGCTGTTGTCAGAGCCAGTAATCTGTCTTGAAGGTCGCTTATGGGTTTCTCCATAACCCACTCCATGACCTCCATAACGTTGGGGTGCTGACTCATCACCTGCTCTCCAGTTCATATTCTCATTGCGGACTGGAGAGTTGGCAAACTGTTTGAGGTCACTTTCTTCCTTACTCCTGTGGCGTTCATGAGTTCGCCTGACAGCTTCAGGCTGTTTTGGTCCCTCTGTCTCAGAAACTAAGTCTGGGTTCTCTAGAGGATCGTTTGGATTTATACTCTTTCCCCCACTCCGACCCTTTCGAGCCTCATTAAAATAGGCTGTGTAAGGAACATTCTCTTCACTTTCCCAATTACCAAACATGGGTACACGAGAACGTTGCTGCCACAGGAAAAACTGAATGTTAAGTCTGCCAGAACATGGTTTATTAGACACCACAAATTCTTCCTGTGTAAAAAGATATCAGTCCATCTATTCTTAGTATTCTTTAAGTATCAATAAATTTAATTCTTATCCTTCTTAATAAGAACAAAGCTTAAGATTATTGAACCATAGTATGCTGATAAACCATGGTCCTAATGTCCAAGAATGGGAAGTTACTTCAAACATCTGAGACAAAGCCATATCCCACTTTTTCCCACAGTACTACACATGTAAATTTTGCAGTGGAGCATAATTTATTCCTTAACCTCTTTGTACTGATTCTTTAAAGATAGATTAACATTTCACTTCAAGCTATATGCACAGATAAAATGATAGAACTCTGCTCAGGATAGAAAAGGTTCAAGTAACTCATTTGGTCCTCAGTGGAGTAAAAAGAAAAGACACATTACGTTATATAACAGTAGAAAAAGCAAGTAAAACTGCAATGTCAGAATGAGATTTATTTAAAAAAAAAAAAAAAGAAGCAATCAATATGAGATCATTTCAAACAGCAAAACACTGTTATTGGGTATAAAAGTGAAACAAAAATTTAGATAACTTAAGTTGTTAGGTGAAGGTTCCAAACACCTATGCCAGCTGAAAATGATCTGAGATTTTTACCAATCTGAAGTTGTGAAGGAAAGAGAGAAGAATATGTGATGCCAGAGAAACCAAATAGGAAAAGAATAATATGCAATCAAATGTTTGCAAGAGATAGAGAAAGAGCAAGCTTGCCGTTAGGCACGCCCACATGGAAGCAAGAGAGAGAAAAGGAGAAAGAGCATGACATGACAAAGTTTTACACCCCCGCATTTCCGTGTATAGGTTATAAAACAACCAAAGAAGAAAAGGATGAGGACAAACACTAAGGGTCAATCTTACAAATGGGGAAAAGATGATGGACATCTCCAACATTACACCCCTGAAAATCAGTTCAGCCTCACCAGAGACTGTATCCAATTGAAAGTGTGATAATGTTAAATATTTAAGCTAATATTCCGTTCACAATTAGTATTGTGAGGACCACTATTGTTGACAAGTCAATTGTGGATTGAGTCTTAGGGTAATGTAATCTAGCTAAACCTGTGCATAGACTCATCTCACTTGAATTCCTCTAGTCTAGATCAGTTGAAAAATGAAATCAGTAAGGTCCCCAAGTGGCAACTGTTGTGCTACGAGCTTGTATGCAATATCATTATGATATCCTCCTTTTGAACAAGCTGGAAAGTTTAGCCTTGGAGGAATCATAACATCAGAGAAGTAATACACAACTTCATCCATGCAAAAGAGACACAATCTTCATCCCTTAAATAACTCACACTAATGCCTTCACAAAAAAATAAAAATTGGGGCCAAACGGCCATGAGAAAGGAAAGATCCACAAATTACTTGCTCATATATCATTCAGTGACATTGTTCCTCATAAGATTCATATCAAACCATGCAAATGAAGATTCACGAGACAAAGGACAATACTACCGTGTATGACAATCAGTTAGATGCAACACCAGCACTTGAATCAAAATTCAGTAAAAAAGGAGCGAAGTGATAAACTAGATTTTTGCTCACAAATATTCTTTTTAAGTGCCAAACACTAACAGAAAGAGATACATCCCGTTCACAAAAACCAAATGGCTACCCTTCACTAGCTACCACGTTCACTCCTAGAAATGTAGTGAGAAATCTATTGAACACATGGGAGCACCAAAGTTAAAAGCATATACTGTAATTTCTTGGTACTAGGATATTATCAATCACAAGCTATAGGAGTCGGTGATTTCTTTCCCAATTTTTGCTAACTTTATCGCATTTATCTTTCGTTTTGTTTTCAACAATTCTTATACACAACAGCCCATCTGGCACGAATTCATTTCCTTTCTTGTCTCAAGTTTATTACAAAGCATTGCAAGGTTCCTTCACATGCTAATGTTTGCTAATTTTTTTCAGTCAATGCTTAAAAATCCTCAAGAGACCAAGACATCCAAATAGCAAACTGCTGGTTTTGTTTTTCCAAAGACATTAGAAGGATCTAGTCCTTTAACATCTTTCACCATCACGTGTAGTCCGAAGAATTCAGTTCCCCCTCCGACCGATGGTATCCATGTCCATACTATTAAAGGCAGGAGGGACATAAATCTAGATAACTTGAAGACCCAAATCCAGCTCCGTAAGTTCACAATTAACAGTTGATAGAGAAAATCCAGCATTGTCAATCAAATGAAGACAATTCAAACCTTTAACAGAAAAGGGTGTTGGGGGGGTGATTCTTATTCATTTAAGCATAATAATGTTTTCTCTTTTTCTGCAACTTCCACGGCAAGAGAAGAGAATAGAGAGAAAACGAAACAGAAGAATACATAGAAACAAAGGCAAAACTTACAGCCATTTCTTCGTTCAACCAACCAAGATTTTGTAGAAAAACTTGAAAACCGCAGACCAGAGATCAATATCCTGACACCCAATTCAACAACTACAAGCCCTGATAAACCAAAAACCCAAGGAAGGAGGGGAAAGAAGAAGAAGAGGAAAGTCCCTCAAGCGAAACCCTTGAGCGACCCCGAAGGAAAGGAAGGAAGAGACTTTTACCCGCGAGACAGAGAAAGAGAGAAACTTTAAAGTAATATATGCGGGAAAGAGAGAGAGAGAGAGAGAGAGAGAGAAGGGAGGAAAAGGGTGGCTTATCGACCATTGACTGAAGCCATATTGACCTTTCTCCCTCTATTTATTTATATTTTTGTATTTGAATTTTTCTTTTCACTTCGCTTTCGCTCTGGCTCTCGCTGTAATAAAAAAGGAAGGAAAAAAGAGGGGGGGGGGGGGACAAGAAAGCCTTTGTTGCCTGGCTTGGCTTCAAACTGTGTCTCGGAGCGTTTTGGCAATTCAGACTGCTTGCTTCCAGTTCCACGTTAATGCAAAGCTAGCCAGCTGCCTGCGCTGTCTAATGGCTGGCTTTGCGATTAGTAAATTGAGTTGTGGTAAGCATGGCAGCAGTTTCTGCTCGGGGGCTGGCCGTTGGAATTGACGGCGTGACTGTTAATGGCGGCCGCCCAACCCAACCTTAATAGCCGTCAAGGTCAACCTGGGGAGTCTCCAGTTGATGAAATAATAGTTGGTGGCGACATTCTCTGTCAGCTTCTTCTGTTCTGTATACAACAACAACTACAACAACAAAACTAAATCAGTTAATTTATGCACCGCGGTGAAAATCTAAACACTAGCCACTCGGCTCGGTTCGAATTTTTATTTATCAGAGTTGAATTCCCATTTTTACCCACCCCCCCTTTTTCATTTTTCTTTTTAACGGTTCTCCTGCTGAGCGGTGGAATGAGAGTTCCTGTGAAAGAAGAAAAAAAAAAAAAACAAAAAAACAAAATTAATGAATTGCCTTCGAGGCCTGATATGATTGTCTGCCAATTTGCCCGGTTGTTGTTATATGTATGTACCTTACAAAATAATACAATCGAGTCTTGATTGTGAGCATCTTTTTAAGTTTGAAATCAAAGCCAGCCAGAAAATAGGATCATCATCGTCATCATCATCAATCATCAAAGCATTGAGTCTGTTCTGGCTCTTTGATTCTAATGTGAAAGGCCAAGACGATGATGCCGACGACGACGACGATGATGAAATACAAATAGACGCCTTTGCTTCACATTATTATTATTATTATTATTATTATTTATTTTAACGATTTAAGGTCGCGAGTGGGTGGGCTGTATGTAAACTGTCACGTGGGCCCAACTGCTTGCTTAGTCTCCTAATTCTATCCTATGACTTCCCAACGTCACATCACATGTCTTGACCAACTTCAATAGCTTTAATATGACAAAATGGAACGCAAAACCCGAACGACAGGACTCACCGGTCCATGAATTGTCGTCTAAAAGCAATCATTTTTTAAAATTGCATAAGCAGTTAACAGAAAAAGAAAAGGAAAAGAAAAAAAAAACCACCCTACCCAAAAAAAAAAAAAAGAATCGTTGATGGATAATTGAATTAGTCACAAAAGTGAATGTACGGCTATAGTTCACACGTGGAATGTTCTTTGTTGACTTAGATTTTTTCGACTTTAATTTCAATGATATATATAATATGATGATGATGATGATGCATGTATCAGTTGTATTCACTTTCCTTCTTCCCCCCCCCGTCCGGCCCTCCCCCACGCCCGCCAGCCACCTTCCCTCCTTTTATTTTTATTTTTTTAATTATATTTTATCTTTCCCTTTTTATATTATTAGATGAGCGAATTTTGTATTCTGTAAACAATGATAAAATCACGTCTTTTTATTCTATACGCACTACGCGCATGTGTGACCTCCTCCTCCTCCTCCTCCTCCTCCTCCATTTGCCCAACTCATAATTATTTTACAGTCTTTTTCCAGACGATTTGTTTCTTTGGTATAGGATAATTAAATCTCATATATATATATATATATATATATATATATATTATTTATTTTTATTTTCCTTACTATTCACTCCCAATCAAAGAAATTCTAAATTTGGGTGTTGGGGAGAATTCTAAATTGCTCGATCTGGCCCAAGATACTTTTTTGAGCCGCACGTTGGGCAGACTGAACCTCTTAATATTGGCCCTACCTAGCTAGAAACTCTCGGGCCGGACGTTCAACGTGGACCACATAATGTCTGGGAGCAGATGCGAAAAGGCGGTAAAAAGTCACCCGGCCTTCTAATTTACAATTTTTGTTTTATTTATTTACTTAATGGGGGGGGGGGGGGGCAAAGAGAGAAGCTAAAAGGCCACTGGGGGACATGTATTGTACATTTTTATTTTTATTTTTTTGGGGGTGCGGCGCAGCATTTGGGTTACTAGCTAGCTAGCTAGAGTAGTACTTATTAGTAACTGTATAAACTAGTAGTAATAAAGGAAGCAAAGTAAAAAGAGTCAGTCGGCAAAAGCAGAGGCTTACCCTATATTCTCCTCCCAGTCAGTCTTCCCATCCACTTTGAAACCTAAACCCCGTGATCTCATCATACCCATTTTGCCCTTTTCTTTTTGTTGGGCCTGCCAAAGGGCAACCCCATTTGCAACATCGCCCTTGCCCCTCCCCCCTCCTCCTCTGTTCCCCGCACCATAAATAAGGCCCACCCGTCAATTTTAATTTAAAAACAAAAAAAAAAAAAAAAAAAAAAAAGGGAAACTCACGAAAACAACCAATGGAAAACGGCGCTCCTGCTCCCCTCCTCCCTTAGCTTAAGGCAAAAGGCAAAAGCTTCTTGTTATCTTTTATACTTGGATGAGTGGATCGCACAGATCTGTTAACCCCTAACGTCCTCATTTCTGAAAATCAACCCTCATTTTATGAGGCGGGCGTTTTGATTTGTCTCCCATGCTGCACAATTTAGGCACAAATTTCATTAATTTCGGTGTTTTTCTCTGCGCTAGGAAGTCATTCAACAGTTCTTTTCCTGCAAAAGCGTAAATGGTTTGTAGCACCCGACGCTCCCTTTGATTTGCTGCTTCCTCGGGATGGATCTGCGAGCTTAAAATTCATCTGCCGCGCCCCCCCCCCGGCCCACAACTTTGTAGGGAATTTTGCCTGGAAGTAAAGGAGATATGATTCAGTTGTTATTCTTTGTTCTTTTCGCTGAAGGGGCCGTGGCATTTCTATTGTTAGTGAAGATTGGGCCATTGAGAGAGCTGGTCATGAGGAGCTTGGATTACGCGAAGATGGGGAGGGGTCCAGCTACTGTAAAAACTGTGGCTGGTACCCTGTCAGTGATCCTGCTAGCAAGCCTCATGAGCATTGTCAAGATCCAAAACAAGGGCGCTAAGCTTGGTACCATGTCACCCATGGATCAGGTTCTATGGAGAACTCACTTGCTCGAGGCATCGCTTATGAGTAAAGTCCCTTTTGATCCTCTTCATCATCTCTCTGATTCCTTTTGTTTGTTTTCCCGCTCGTTTCTTTATCAATTATTTTTTTTTTCCATTTGTTTCTTTATAATGGCGATGGGCTTTTGCTTCTATTGTCGTCCCAGACGAGATATTCAGTTGGAAAAGATTGTTCTTTCCATTTGCCAACAAATTAATCATGCAGCTATGGCATTATAGAAATCGGAAAGTGTTAGATGGATGTTAAGTTTCTGCAGTGCTTAACGGCTGTGGCACTCACAACTACTGAATTGTAAGAGCCTTCCTTGACAACGTATCGTACGAAATTTCGACAGTAATTTTCTGTCTTTAAAAATGAAAATGCTAGCTTATGACCGTGCGGGATTCATGATCACATTTTTTGCTCACGAGGCTAGATGGTCAAATTGGGTTGTCTTCATGAATAAGAGATTCGTTAAACTCAACGCAAGCATTCGCTGCATCAATCAATATTTTGCTGCACATATAATTAAGGAGGAAACACCTTTAGATGGGTGATAGTGGCAAAACATATTTGTGTGGCCAGTCTGATATATTTAAGGATTTGTTGAAGTTTCTCAACTGGCTGTTGCCATGGAAAAGATTATGTGAAACTGCCGATGATGCTCTGTAGCTGTCCACAAGCATTGGATGACCTTATTGATATCCTGGAGAGGACAATATTAATAATGGTTACTTAGAAATAAAAAGAAAATATGCAGATCTTTTGATTTCTTAATTTGACAAAGAACTTGAAAGATACCGTCAGTGATCAATTATTGACTTCCTTTGAAGATATATCAAGGAATCCATCACAATGATCAGTTGTGCATTCTATCTATCTGATCCAAATACTTATGATGACAATATTACCTATAGTAGTGCTACGTGCCATGTTTGGTATTTGGTTATGGTTGTTTAATCTGTTTCTCTCTCACATGGTCTCTTGTTGGGTGAATTGCCATGTAAAGCAGCATCCTCTGTCCTGCCTGTACCACCCTCCCCCACTTGCACCCTTACTTTCCCCTTTGGTATAAATTGCCATGCATTAGATTGTCTTGGGGCGTATTACAGCTTGCTCCAAAACAACCTCCTCCTCCTTGTGAAAACACATTGCAAAGTAAAGTAGATTACACATTTTGCCCGTTGACTGGGAACATATGGTGCTCTGTCATTGACCTAATGGTTGACAGGAGAAAACTTGCCTAAGCTTTGGCTGACACTATTTGCAATCTTACATCTTTGCACTTCATGAAAATTATTGCTGACACAGACCCATTATTTGGTCCTAAACCCCCTCCCTCTTTTTAATTGCTTGAAATTGACTGTACAGGCTTCACACTATTTCTTGGATTCATAATTGATCGTATGCACCATTATCTTACTAAACTTATTGCACTGAGGAAGAATGCGGGATCTTCGAAAGAGGAACTTGAAAAGCTCCAGCGAGAGAAAATGCAGCTTAAAGAGAAGGAAGAGAAAGCATCTAAGGAAATACAGCAGCTGCAAGGACAAATTTTAAGCCTATCTGAAAATGTGAAGAAGTTGAAGTCAGAATCCGAAAAGAAAGACAAGCAGATTGAAACTGCTGAAGCCCATGTTGTTTCCCTTCAGAAGCAGTCTGCAGACCTATTACTTGAATATGACCGTTTGTTGGAAGACAACCAGAATCTTCAGGTTCAAGCAGGGTATAGGTCTTGAGGAAATTTCAGAAGGTACCATGAAAATTCAAATTTTGGCAATTACTTTTGTTTGCAGGTGCAGTTGCCAAAAATATCTTTGTTGCTTCACAGAACCGGCGATTACTTGTTACATGTTGACTGGGGCTAAATGGAAGCAGCTAGCTTCTCTCAGATGATGAAAAAAGGCCTTGTTTGCCCATTGTTGAAAATTTTGCATTCTATGAATCTTGAATCATTGAAACTTCCAGCTTTGTCTCTGAATTTTCCATTCAGCTTTGAGGCGACTGATAGAGGGAATGCAGTTCACATTTTACATTATTGATATTATTCCACATTTTCCTGCTCCGAGAGAAGTAACAGATAACTGGATGTACTTTTAGGCACAATCTCTCTTTCTTTCCCCTCCCCCATGCATCTAATAACAATCTTGAAGAGTTCGAACGTGAGACACATAAGGTGCAATTCAACGTCCAGACGTGAGAAGAAGTGCAATCTCAACCAGACAGCTGCAGAAGCTCAATGGTGTTCCATAAACGGGGCAGATAACCAGATTCATTTCTTGCACTGAGTGTATGTTAATGCACGTCAATATTCAAAGTTTCATCAGACCAGGTGATATTTCAGATGCACAATGTTGTGTCAACACGTTAGAAGAGGAAAAAAAAA
>CM038600.1:12264982-12283914 GCA_021533255.1 Ceriops tagal
CCCCCCCCCCCCCCCGCGGCGGGCTCTTCCCCTACTTCTGATGTTATTTTTCAATGGACCTGAGGTTTGACTTCAATGCTGCAGCGGCTTCACTGCTACAAGTAGTGTAAGGCGTTCCTTTAATTAGCAGCAGATAGGCTCTCGTGGAATGCACCTGCCCAACACTGGCCTGGGTATGACTCTTATGGCTCTGCACGCCGCACGCCGTGGTGGTGGTGATGACCAATATGAAAAATGTGGAAAGCTATTGAATCCAACGGAGCTCAAAGATCCATGCAGGGTGACATCCTCATCGTAGTTATCGTCTAACCCAATCGTCGACTCTGAATTCATTCTGCAAATTACGAGTTAGATAAATGGTTGGGCTTGTACTGTCAACACTCAACAGGTACGCCAGACGCTTCCCAGAATTTGTGACACAGGTCACTTGATAAGACGTCAAATTAAAGGATGAGGTTTTCCTGCTTCTTACCATGTTCTGGGATTCGACTCTTTTATTTTATTTTATTTTTGTGTTTGGGGGCAAAATTTAGTGGCTCATTGCTTTGTAGAGCTATTTATTTTATTTTAAAAGTTTATTACTCAGAACCTTTATAATTATGGTGCGCCTGCCAGGTCTTCCACGCGTGGTTTGATGCGGCCTCTTGGATTCTGTTTGTAATTTACTCAATTAAAGGTACTTCTCTCTCTCACACACACACACACACACACTTTTTTTTTTCTTATGATAATAATAATAATAATGATAATAATGATAAATTTTATTTGGGGGGGGGGGATTTTACTAAAACTAACGAAAGACCGAAAACAAACAAACCAAAAAAAAAAAAAAAAGGCGTTGTCTTGTCTTCCTTTCTTTCTTTACGGGCGTGTATGTGTATATATATATATATATAAAAGAAGCAATAAGTTTATTATCCTTAAAAATTAATCAACGAAGTTTATTTTCAGTCAGTTTCCCCCTTTCCAAAATAAATCCACTGCTAAGAAAGCAAAGAGTTTATTTTAGTAAGGACAAGACCAATGGCGGAAATCAAAGGGTCCGAGATATCTGAAACTGCCCAAACAGATGATGTTCCGGCAGCAGCAGAAGAAGAAGAATCCGATTTCGACCCGAAAACGATGCGTAAAACGAAGCCCGGTTTGAAGCGTCTCTTTCTCACCTTATCGCTCCTTTTCTCCTTCCTTCTGGGTATGTACTGCTCTGTATGTATGGGTAACTAAAAAGCGCATCTTCCTTTTAATCGATATGCATCTTGTTTGTTGCTGTGCAGGTTTCCCTTTGCTCTGGAAATCAGTCGAAATCTACCGGTCCCCGCTTCCCTTCCACGAGATCGATTCTCTCTCCGAGCAACTCGAATCGCAGCTCCTTTTGTTTCCCTCCCACTTCCAGGTCTTATTCCTGGACTCCCATCCCGTTTCTTCTTCTTCTTCTTCTTCTTCTTTTTCCGCTAACCTCAATCCAGGCGATCTTCAACGCTCAATTCTTGCTAAGATCACCAATCTAACCTCCAAAAAGCCCCAATGTAGCACCCTCGATCGTAATTTCACTCTCTCCGTCACCGTTGACTCCCATACTAGCATTTGCACCCAATCCTCTGGCGATGACCTCCGGTCCTGCTTCTATGAATGCGGTTTGATTCGTGCAGTTGATTATGACTTCGACGATGATGAGGCCGTTGATGATGCCCTGGAATCTGCCTTGGGAGGTCGTTGTTTTGGTTCTGGCCGCAAGGTGTACAGTGTGGTGGTGGTGAGCGGGTTTGATGATGTAGAGGCTGTGAGGGCAGTAGTGGGCAAGTACAGGCACGCGTGGTTCGTGGTTGGGAAGGGTTCACTGGAAATGGAGGAACTGTTGGACAGGGTGGCGGAGGTATTTGTGAAAGTGTTTGTGAATGGAGGCAGAGAAGAGGGTTTGCTTCACGGGGAGCTTATGCCTGTCGGTGCTGATGGTAGGATTGTTCTCTCCTTCAATTTGCTTAATGCCAACCCTCATGATTGGATATACGACTGGTAATTTACTCTCCTGAGGCTCATTTTAAAATTTTAGCGTTTTTTTGCTTAAGTTTCCTTAATTTTTTCCTTTCCATTCTTAGGAATTTCCGGAGTATAGACGAGACTCTGTTGGCCCCCATGATTGAAGCATTGAGACCAATAGCTAACATTAGCGTGGAAAGCCAGGCAATGAATTCTCCTTCCCTTTATATTCACTAAAATTTTCCTGGCCGTGTGATTTGTGCTTATTTAATTATGTTGTCTTGGGTTATTGCATTTGCTTCTTATAGGTTTTGTATTACACTCCAAAGTCCTCATATTCTTCCTGGGATGAAAAGTTGGGCAGCTACGTTTTCAGCATCAAGGATCTTCCATTCTTTGTATTTTCCTCTAAGTTCCTTGCTATGCTTTGTTGAATAGCTACAAAATTGGAAAATGTGACCAACTCATTTCTTTAATCCTCAACCTATGCGTTCTAAATTCTTTGCTGTGTTGCTTCACTTATTTGTGCCAGCTTTCTATATCTTTGTAATCAGTAAATGTCCAATATCTTTATAGACTAATGTCCACAAGTATTTCAACAGGTGAACTCAAATGAGTGGCACTTAGATACTTCTACTGCAGCGGGTGGGCAGTCAAAGATATTGCATTTTGTGGTGTATATCCTTTTACTCAATCTCCTATTTTCTAAAACTTGAGTAATATATGGACTCTAGAGATTTTCTCATTGTGCTTAATTGATGAAATCAGTTTACATTGCATGCAAAATTTCGCGGTCAGCTGAGCACCTGTTATATTTTGCTGGTGTACGTTTACTTTCATCTGGATGCCTTGCTTCAGGTCTTGATTATTGAACCTTGATTAAAAAAAAAAAAAAAGAGGGGGACCTTTTTTGGCTATTGTCATGACCTTTGAACTTCTTCTATTGTGACATATCATTTTATAGCACATTATTCCTTGAAACCTGCTGTCAGCAATAAATAAAATATCCATTTTGTTTTAATTTTTGCTGTTCTATTATTTTCCCCTCTTCTATTTGTTTCCCCCCAGATACATACCATCTGCAAAAGAATGTCCCCTCCTTCTGCAGCTTCCTGATGGAGAGATTTCAATGACAAATGGCTTTATATCTCCAGTTAAGTTCTTACCTTTTTGCATGCCAATCATTAACTGCATCCGATGTTCTAATCTTTCTGGTGACTTAGTGCAGATGTGGGGAGGTGTCATGGTGTGGAACCCAAAAGCTTGTTTAATGGATTCAAACAATAGGCTTCGTGAAAGGCATATGATGTCCCCTCAGGTCAGGTTTTTAGTTATTTACTTGAAGAATAAGGTCAGAGTGTTGGGTGTTTCCATTGTTTGGAAGCTAAACTTATGTTTTTGAACCATAAGTAATGCTTGTACTGCTGTTGGATCATTTGCATTTGATTGGTGATTGCTAGGTAAAGTTTAAATTCAAATGAATGTTTCTTGTTCCTCTACCTATGGATTGTCAACTTTGACTACTATATGTCTAAAATGATAAGTGGGATGTCAATTCTAACCAAAAAAATCTGAAATATTGTGCATGACCTTTTCTGTGTCTTGAAAAACTGGATCTAGCAATATGTGATAGGATTTGTGTTGCATGGCAGGATTTTATCAATCTGAATGTTGCTTTTCAAGGTTCATCTTGTATAAATGAATGAAGTTCATTTGAAAATCGGCCAACTTTAACTAGCAAAGGTCATGGAGTCTGATAAAATATTATGATATAATTCTTAATTTGCTTATTGATAATATGTTAAAACTAGAGAAAATATTATCCTTTCTTTTGCATTTTTGTGTTTGATGTCTGTGTCTTTGTAGTCAGAGAATAGTTCCAAAAAATGAATTAATTATTTTATACTTTACCATGACTAGAGAGTCCATTTTCACTCATCGCTGTTGCCAATGGAGATGCGTTCTGTATGTGTTTCTCAAGTTTGATGTTTGCACATATAACAGGATCTTCAGAAGATATTTGAAGTCTTTCTGGGACAGTTTCGGCAACTTTTTGGTCTAAAATCTGATACCGCTTATGTTGGTAAATCAGGCACATGCAACCTTTTAGTGAGTGAAAGAGGCTTTACAGAATGGTAAAGAAAATGATCCTTTCAGAGACTAGGGTTGAATAGTTATGCTGTTACTCTCTTCCTGTTATATTTTCATATAAAATGCTGTGGCCAGTTATTTGTGAAAGATGAAAATGGTGTGGCCAGTGGTGAGAAGCAGCCACAAAAAATAGTCCAACACCTGATGGGTATTGTAGATTTAAGTGTTTTTATTTGGTTAATTTTTGCATTTAATCCCCAGGCTTACAATTCTTTAGTGTTGTGTGGTTGCTCAAATAAATTTATTCTAATAATAAAGTGTTTAGTGCATCGAAGTTTTCAGTTTCAGACATGAGTTTGATCTATTGCTGCTTGTAATTTTCTGTAGGGAATTGGATGTCTTGGCACGACAGCACACGTGCTTTAATCTCTACTCAAGTGCTACAACACTAGGGTCTCTTTCTCGTTTGGTATGTTTCCACCACTCATAAGCTGGCCATCCTGATTCAACTAGATTCTCTCTCTTGTATGAATAAGGTCCTTTATGTAGGTACAATCTTTGCCAAGGATGATTATTATGGACGAGATAGGAAAGCAGGTGAGTTGTTTCAATGAGTGTTTCTTTTTGTTATTTTATAATCACTGAGACTCCAGGTGCCAGTGGACAGTCCTTCTTACACCTAATCCATGCATTAGGAGAATTAAGATTGTTCTTATGTTAAGTCTTAGAGGTATTCTATAATTTTAATTTTTGTTTTAAGACTATGCCAAATTTACTTGACTTTTTTGGTCCATCAAAAAGAAAATTTTCTTTTGGTAGACAAGATATGTACAGTTATGATTTCCATATTCTGTATTTTTAGCAGAATATGAGGAAATGGGATTTTCAACTTCACATCATTTGTCATGGTTTTGAGCTATTTGGCCTGCAATATGGGCGCACTTCTTGTAGGTTGTGTATGGCTAGCTTTAGAGCCTTTCTGGCTCGCTTTCAAAAGCACTTTCTGGTTTATGATACTTGTTCTGAAGCTTCTATTTCTTGAAGATGCTAGCAGAAATGTCAATGGTTTGATTTATAAGATATTTTTTAAGCAGGTAAAATTTTCACTTGAAGCAGCAAAATCAGCCCAAAGCAATGCTTCTCTTGGAGCTTATGATGCTTCTGCTGGTATGTTCCTGCTGCACGCACTTTCTGGCACGTCTAAATTTTTTTGTGCCTTAAACAAATGGTTGGCCCTTGTTCGCAAATAAAGAAGAGCCTAATTATCAGCTACTCTCCTCATGTCAGTGTCCTCAAGGCAAGCAAGATCGATGGCAGAGGATGCCTTTTTCCATCCATCGATTATGTCTGTTAGCTACTATTCATTTGAGCATTGTTTTGCAGTCTACTCGGTATGTCTTACAAGAACAAACTTGTGCCATGCCAAACTTTGATTTACATCTCCCATTATATCACCTTACCATCCTTTAGCAGATAAAATCTAAGAACTTGTACATTTAATAACTTGTTGAGGCTAGCGAAACTGATTGTTACAGAAGAGCATGACATGGGGTTGGGGTGCTGTTCTCAAGTTTTATGGTTTTGTTGGTGCAGCCTTTCTTTCTGCCAGTTTCAATGCACATCATTCTTGCAGCGCTGAGAGAATTTAGAAGATACAAGATAGAGAAATCAAAGTATTTATTATGGAAGGCTAAGGCGAATGTGGGATCTTAACCATTTCCCTTGACATTGGTACCACAGAAACAAGGACCTCTGTTCACCATATGCCTTGGGAGACGGCTTTCAATACACTTCAAATTTTGGAAGTTCGACAAGGATTTCTACGTAATAGGAGTGGAAAGACACCTGATGCCACTAGAGAAAGAATGCAGACTTGGGAGTATGCACTTCATGTTTATTTGCTTGATTAAATCATTTAATGTCCTCTCTAATATTTGGTAATTTTCGCTGTACCTTTACATTTTTTAGTTTGATTTAATTGGCTGGGGGATCTCTCTCTCTCTCTCTCTCTCTCTCTCTCTGTGTATATGGGTGGGTGTCACAGTATGCATCATTCGAACCTTCTACCTTACCTCCCCTTAAAACAGCCTCACTTCGGAGGAAGGAAGACCTTTTTTAGGCGTCGGTGCCAGTCAATGCTTCATTTCACCCTCTCTCAAAAACTTTTCATTGATTAAATTTCTATGCTTTTTTTGACCAATTATTTTTCCTATATTATTGAATTTAACATCTTCTGTTGTAGACGTGCTTCTATTCTTTCCTTTAGAAAATTTTTCCTCACGTTGGTTAATTTTCTTAAAAGATATATATATATTTCCCTTTGAAAAGAAAATGCAACTCAAGACGAGTGCAAGCATGCGCAAGCACTAGTATTGAAAAGCTCTCCTTGTTAACCGGAGTGAGATAACGATGCAATAGCCTTGTGTACTGAAATGCTATGAAGGGTTTGATGACTCGTTGTTGCATCGTGAATCACACAAAGCCTAAAGGCAAGCTAGATTACGTTAAAATTATAAACTTGCACGCAGCTAAGAACTTTACTCCAGCCATTCACGAACGTAGCCTGACTTCAATCGTTCATCCAAAATGAAATAATTAATGACTAGCTTAGCTATGCCAATGAAATTATTAACGTGTTCCAATTACTCTTTCATTCATTGTGTACACATTTGCCAGGAACCGAATTTTACACTTGCTGCTTCCATGTTACTACTTGGTGGCTTTGCTTGCAGTCGCGGGCTTAACCAATAAGAACATAACCTTCCTCATCTGATAACAAGCCCCGAGCAGTCGGAGTAGTTGGAGGGTCAGGCATTCGAGAAACAGATTTTCGGACTTGTGCGTGAGACTCTGCTTCAAGCTTGAACAACCTAACTAGTTCTTGTAGCTCAAGCTTTCTAACTTCCACGTCCTCTTCATCAATGGGTTTCTTCCATCCAAGGTACAGCAACCCATTTGCAATCAGCAGACTCCTGACAAGCAAAGAATGCCAGAAAACAATGCAAACGCATATGGGGAATCTTCAGCTCCAGGTATTCCGTCCACATTGATCCCAAAAGGTCCAGTGATAATGGCAAGAAAAAGGCCACAACCTCCAGAAACTCCTAAATTGTCGATAACCCTTAAACTTCTGTCCTGTAAATAGAAGTACGCACAAAATTAAAAATTACATGAAATGACATGACAAAATCACAGAGTGACAAACCCTAGCCTCAAATACGCAGCAAAGGAAAGTTTTATATTCTCTTTACCCATGTTTCAGATGTGGACTGGTCAAAGAACTCAAAAGAGCAGAGGGTCAATGCCCAAAGGTTTATCTACGACAATGCTTCTCTGGAAACAGATTTTATGTTTGAGCCGATAGAACAAATTAAGATCTGCAGGTGTACTCTTGTCGACAGGTTGAAGAAACAGATGGCCAGTTAAGGTGTATCAAATGTCTGCCAAATGGTCATCTGAAAGGAGTTCCATTAACTTTTCTTTTTCACCCTTACATTTGAAACGAGAAATTCCTTTAGGTGAATGCAGAAAAGATGTATGACCAGAGTATCTTATTGATGACATTGTCCGGACGGTTTCTTAATTTCTGGGATCATTGGCTCATCTGGTTCCACAGAGATGATTCCAGCAAATTCATGCGATCTATCTTACTAACAAAGGATTGGACAGACATAATTTTCCAACCGTAACATGATTCATTACTAAAGCTTCTATTAAAAGAGATAGAATAACCACAGTAGGATATAGAAAACTCATCTAGGACTCGGGAGAAATTGATGATGGTAAATATTCTAGGGTACCCTATTTCTCATACCTGCAACCAAGCACGTACAGTGCTTTGCATTACATCTTGGATTGTAAACAAGCGTCCACGTACAGCTTCTTGCTGTTCAATCATCTCGCTTGTGCTTTTTCTTATTCCTTCAAGTAAGCTTCTTGATGTATTCCCTCTCAAATGTTGAAGAAGCTCAAAAACAATCTCTTTCATTGCATGAAGTGACCATTTTACTCTTATAACTTGTATGATTCAGGTAAGAAAAGTATGTCAGATGCATGAATCATATTATTCATTTTTTTAAAATCTCTTATCCCTTTGGTTACATCTGTGTATGCATGCATGATGGAATAAGAAATATTTTGATAAAGAACCCATTAAGCAGCTTACCTTAAGAACTCTTGAATCAATTTGTTATACATACCCCAAAAAATTAGGAAACAAGTTGGGTTGAATCCTAAGAAAACTAAGTCCTAAAAGTCACAATCTTTAAACGCCATAAAGGTTGATGACTCCTTTGATAAGTTAAGACAAGAAGTTAAACTTTTTTACATGTAATTTAGCCTCAACTTAAATTCCAGCAACCTAAAACAAAAACAGACCCTTTAATACAACTTAACATATAACTCGAACCTTTCTTAGTCATGCAACTTGGACTTATATCATGGACTCTAAGTTTTGTTCTTCAAGTTCTAAGTCTTGTTCATCATTGAAAACTTTTAGAACAGCTTGAAATTTTCTAGAGCATCCTCTTTGTCATGCAGCTCCATGATTAAACCTTATAAATCCTCTTTCATCTTCTTTGTGCTTGCCTTAGTCATTTTGCAAAGAGTCTTAGAAATACTTACTTTATTGTACTTGAACAGCATCTTGTTCTCCATCATATTTAAATGAGAGAGTCTCATAAAAATCACACAATTCCTTTATGTTGCAGAATAAACACATTGGTAGACACAATCCAAATGACCCTAATGACCTCTTTCTTCCCCTCTTCCAATTAATCTGAATACATAAATAAATAGTCAATTCGCTGCCTTGGAATGTATAAAACACTTACTATTAACCTGAGGAATCTGCCAAACAAAAAAAGGAATCATAAAAAGGCCTACCATGGAAAAAATTTTGCTTGTGAACTGAGAAAACTAGGTTAAATTTAAGACCCTACTTACATAGCACAAAGAATCAATTTATTATGAACTTAAAATAAACCAGAGAGAACTTACTAAATAATCAGCTGGAGAAGGTAGAAACCTTATTAGAATTAAGTTCTGTATCATACCTAGAGTGAATTTAAAGCACAGCCCCAAATCTGATTTCACAATCAGTTATGAGTAAACAAACAATCAGGGGTGCTATCATTATATAGTTCTTTGTTCACCCTGTAGAGATTGAAAGCTAGAAGGTCACTTGTCTTCTATTTTTATTTTTGTCTATCAAGTTGGTGATTCCTATATTTTGACTGGAAAAAATTAAAAAAAAAATAATCGGCTCTGCATTGTTTTCCTTATTAGTATTTGACCAGCTTCTTTGTCATCCGCCTTCAGGAATAGAAAGGAGCTCTCATTCACTTGCTGCAAATGATTCTGCAAGCAGTAGAGTATCAGCAGCCACTGCAAACTTGAAGTAGCTGAGCTTGGGGCAGAAGCCCATGGTCCAATCATCAGCAGATAACCGTGTAATGTTTCCAAAATATTTGCAAGCTTTAGCTGCTGAGTGCCCAAATTTGAGTTTTGGTACATACAGATCCAGTGACCTTAGAGCAAAATCCAGTCCTTTGGCATCAAACTCCTTGGAGGATAACTCAAAACAACAGGGCTCTGAAGCAATATATGGGTCATCTGTTGCATTCTTGGAGACAAGGCATGATTCATTGAGCTTTTCTCTGGTTCAGTTAACTTTCTCTAATTGTGTTTGATGGATGAAAAGTTTCTTTCCTTGCAAAAATTCAGGGCATCTTATTAAGGACTTTCATGATGAGCAGCTGGCTTTGTGCCTGATTCCCGTGGACAGACCACTAACGTTATAAATCATCAGATACCAATATTCCAGAGGCACAGTTAATAACACAAAGTATTCCCAAAGTTGCTCATGGGCATGGATACACATCTCCATCATCACTACCTGATCCCAACATGAAGAATAGATGGGAACCTAGTTCTTCCTGGCCTTTACTGATAAATCCAGCAGCTGGGAATGTTCCCCCGCTTCCTAGGGAATTGGTAATAAACTAATGCTGAACGTAACTTTTCATTCTTTTTGTTTACCAAGCTGCTGTTGTCCATTTAGTGGAAGGGAATTTTTGATTAAATGATAAGTGTAGCTGAGCTATGGGATATGAAATATTTTCATTGTTAACATAATTTTGATTGCTAGGCTAGTAGGCTGTCATAAAAGGGAGTAAAGTGAGGTCAAATTGTTGACAGTTCTCACTGATGTGTTGTCTCTTGTTTGCATCTGGTTGCTTTTTTTTTCTTCTTATACTTTTGTCTTTTATTTTCTTCTTTTATTCCCTTCTTTTCCTCTTTGCACTAGTATTCCATATGGCAGTAATGCATCTGGTATACGGTATACCATCACTGTTGAGAACTTGTTTTTTGGCTGGTCCTCCAATTGTCAACTCCAGTTAAGCCTTTAACTGCCTTGTTTTGGTCAATTGTGGAATCTTCTGTCCCTAATTTAAGACTTTCTGTTACAGAAAGCTAGTTCAACACCTTTATCAGTAGATCCATTGGCTTCAGAGCTTAAATCCAGGTGGTAGCCCTGTTTTGCCAATTCATTTTTTGGGGCACAGTCAGTTCCTTCAAGATACAGCAGTGTTATATCAGCTGTTGGTGGGCCAACCATTTCCATGTCAGAGGAATGTAATAAGATCTGTTGAGAGTCTCAACTTTGTAATTATTTCAATTATTTATCTGTATGTAAGTGCACTACTCATCTATAAAAATGCAAGAGAAAGTTGAAGTAAATTTTTTAATAGATATTTCTATCAGATGAACCTCTTAATGGGGTGTAGAGACCTTGAACCTCTGAACTTCACAGCACTTGGACAATGGTATTCCCTTTGTATGAAATATTTGCAAACAGAAGGGACCAAATAACCGGGGATATCCTGTTTAATTTTTATTGTTAATTCTAACAAAATGTGGAATTTGTCATAAACAGAAACTTTTTTGAGTGTATGGTCCTGTTGCAATTCTGTGTCTTTGGTACCTTGTTTTGATAAGAGCTATGTCATGTCCTGTTATCCTGTGCTGGAACCAATACAATAATATTTCTAGGCCTTTTTTTGTTGTGCAGATGCTAAATTCTAGTTCCCATGCTTTACTCAAGTCAAATGCACCTGTCCTGTCTGGTGCAGATCTTGCCGCGGGTCCTGTTCTTCATCAGTGTCATTCAGTGCATTCATGCTTGCGGCATGATCTTTCCTTGGAAGAATCAGTCAAGTTGAATAGCAGCCTTGCCTATGCCCGTGATCCATCTTCCTTGCAGCAATCATATCGAGATAGCAGAACATTGCATGAAAATCCGGCAGGCATGAAGTGCAGCTTTCCACAGTTCAGAGGTGGTGTCTCTAGGAGCAGCTTACCTCTGTCCGATAGTATTCCCAGTTACGGAGGTCTTGGGGGCCCTAACGACTTTCGTAGAGGTTTTAGGCATAAATTGTTCTCGCCCTTTACTGGTTCCACCGCTGGCTACGATGACACTTTGCTTTCTCAATACAAAGAGGGAAATTTTAACACCGTGCTTCAACAGGTAGAGACGCTCTGGTTTTTCATGAACTTTGTCACATGATGTTGTGTATAAATGTGGATGCTTTGAAAGTGCATTTAAGATATGATTTACTTTTTCCCCTTAGTTTTATTTTCATTGTTTATGTTTTCTTACGTTTCACCTTTTGTTAATTTTTTTTTTCCCCGAGGAAACAGAAGAATGATTACTCTTCTGCATGGGAGTATGGACCTCATTTCAGACAAATGCCTACTGTGCCTGATAATATCAGTTAACCGGGTGAGAATCGAGCGCTTTCTAGATATCAGCCTGGTCAGCGGCTCTCGCAAAGTCTTGGTTACTCAATTGTTTATCATTCTCAAGCAGCAACTACAGATGAACAGCCGCGGCAAAGCCCTGGCGATTTTCCTCAGAGTAATTTGCAAGGCCTGTCAGCTGTGGATTTGTACCTATTCACTTTTTCATACTCGGAGGTCCTTTCAGTGGCTCCGTCCTATGCCTTGCCTCAATATTTGTATTTGCCCTACTTAAATTGGAGCATGATGGCTTGCTAATTTGAATTTTTAAGCACAGAATTTTCGTTGGACATTTGCACAGAAGTTGCTTAAAGAAAGAAGTTTTCTGGTCTGCCAAAGTGCTACTGAAGTAACTGAACGTATTATGTGTGATTCTCCGTGATAGAATAATTTCGTGTCAAATTGTTATGTGCTGGGGAAGGCAATCGACATGAAGGTAATGTCAGTTGCAAGGTAGGCAATGGGAAGGATAGATAAACTAGTATTAATGAGAAGGTTGGTACAACTTAACCCTCTCCTAATTGTGATCATTCTTTTTCTTCTTCCAATAAAATTATTAGCAAAAAATTGGCTACTTAAACTCAAATACTGAAAGCAACTCCTGTGAATTTAGCCTCTTATGAATGGCCGGAGGTGCAGATCTATCGGTGACTTCAGCCGGGTCCAAAAACACCATGGAACAAAACCAAGATTCAGATGAGAGTGCTCACCGTAGGCCAAGCGTTGAAGCAATCCTTACAACTTCCAAGTTGCCAAATGCAGTTCCACCAGTATCTTCTACACAAGATGGCGAGACCATTAGGCGGCCGCGTGGCAGGCCAGCTGGTTCGAAAAATAAGCCAAAACCACCCATTATTGTCACACGAGAGAGTGCTAATGCACTGCGAGCTCACGCAATGGAGGTGAATTCAGGCTGCGATGTTAGTGAGAGTTTAGTTAACTTTGCAAGAAGGAAGCAGCGTGGTTTATGCGTCCTCAGTGGGAGTGGCTGTGTAAACAACGTCACCCTAAGGCAGGCATCCTCATCCGGGGCCATCGTGACCCTTCATGGCCGGTTTGAGATACTGTCACTACTTGGATCAATCTTGCCTCCACCTGCTCCGCCTGGAATAACGGGCCTTACCATTTACTTGGCAGGGGTTCAGGGGCAGGTTGTGGGTGGTAGTGTTGTTGGTGCGCTCATAGCTTCAGGCCCTGTTGTGATCATGGCTGCATCATTCATGAATGCCACTTTCGATCGCTTACCATTGGCCAATGATGAGATAGCTGCAGCTAATCAGCATTATCAAAATGGTCATCACCACCATCTCGATACCTCTGACTTACGTGGACTGCCGCAAAACTTGCTCACAGATAGCAGTGCACCCCCTGAGATATATTCTTGGGCATCAGGGCGTGCCATGTCAAAATCCTAGAGTGATTAGCAGCACAGCCATTAGATTATCATACGATGTCTATGTACTTTTCTATGTCGTGCCCTTTCACTAAAATTCTTAGGCTCCGCCTTATAAGAATGTCAGTGTAGCTTCACTTACCATGGCAATTATATGGAACATAAATTTTACTTTAGTTACGGTTGGTTTTTCCTTTAAAATTTGTTCAATGTATACAGGACAGTTATCGATGTTCCATTGCAGCAGTGGACTGCGTGCTGGAAGCAAAAATCTATTACTTGAGCGATAACTTTAATTTCATTATTGAAAACATGAGACGCAAAAGTAATCCTCTTATAGCATAACCTAAATCGTAAATCCCATATCATCTAATAAATTGTAGATTTCTCTGACTTTTGGATGCAGCCTTCCACTGGCCATAAATTCATGTACCTCACCCTTCACTTCAATCAAACTGCATCCAGGTTCTTTCTCCATCTGCTGTTCCTTCAAAGAGAGCCTCTGGTCCAATGCTTCCTCAAAGTAACTAGAAGCAGCATGAACATTAGACATGAGTACAAAACCTGCAGTTTCCTTTGGATTCAACTCAATCACTCGCTTTGCTGCTCGTTTTGCCATCTCATGGTACCCATGCTTCCTACAAGATGACAGCAAAGACGCCCACATGATAGCATCTGGTTTTATGGGCATGCTCCTTATTAGCTCCTCTGCCTCTTCAAGGCGTCCAGCTTTGCCCAGCACATCAACCATACAACCATAATGCTTTACGGATGGTTCAATCTTATATTTTTCTGTCATTAACAAGAAATAGTCCTTTGCTTCTTCCACCAAGCCGCAGTGATTACATGCTGTTAAAACACCAATGAAACTAACATCATCTGGCTTGAAATTTGAGGACTCCAGCGCTGAAAACAGCCAAATTGCCTCATTCTCACGGCCATTCATAGCTAGGCCTAAAATCATGGAGTTCCAACCCGACAATGCTTTCTTGGGAGCAGTCTTAAACACATGAATAGCCTTATCAATGTTTCCACACTTGGAATACATGTCTATTATTGCCGTAACGACAATAGGATTCATATGAAATCGGTTCAGTACCATATATTCATGAATCCACTCTCCTTGCCTAGTTGCTCCTAAGCAAGCACAAGCAGTCAACAAACTTACCATTGTAAACTCATTAGGCTTAATCATCTCCTCTTGCATCTTTCCGAAAAGCTCCAATGCATCTATGAACTTACCCTTCCTCACATACCCACTAATCATAGAATTCCAGGATACCGTATTCCTTGATGACATTTTATCAAACAACCTTTTAGATTCATCAATTTCTCCACATTTTGCAAGTCCCGTGATCATTATATTCCATGCAACAACATCAAATGCCACGTATCCATCAAAGACTCTTTTTGCTTCACTCAAAAATCCGCTATTCGCATACATTTGCAAGATGGTGTTTCGTATAAACTGATCAGTGTCAAGTCCCAACTTTATCACTCTCCCGTGAAGCTGAGCTCCTTCACAGGCAAGGCCAAGTCGAGCGTACGCCTTGAAAACCGAGGGGTAAGTCAGCCTTTGGGGTTGGTTTGATGAAGTGGACACCATGTCAATGAACAGATGGATTGCATATTGTGGAGCTGAGCTTTCGCAGAAGCCTCTGATGATAGTATTCCACATAAAAACTTTGGGACGCCGTTGTAGTTGTGTAAAGAATAAGTGAGCATAGCTGATGTCGCCGGCATGAGAAGTGCAGAAGGCTAAGACACGGCTAGCTGCAATGGAGTATTTTGCAAGGCCAGTTTTAATGAGTTGGGCATGGATTATTTGGAGGTCTTTCATGTTGTGGCAATTCTTTCCCAGCATGGTGAGGTAAGGTTGGTCCGAGGAGAACTTGTATATGGAAGTTGGGGATGGAGTTAGCCAGCAACAACATGGTACCATGTTCTATGCTTCTTGTTTCCCGATTTCAAGTGTGTCTTATCCCTTTTGTTAGGATAAAATCTGGGAGAGAGAGTCTTTTTTCTTTTTTTCTTTTTTTTTTTTTGATGGTTAATAGCTATTCTATTCTATGCATCTTAGGAAAAATGTTAATGTGACCCGTTCCTTACCAACCAGTCGAGTCCAAAAATGGTCCTTTGGCTTTTCACGATGTGGCCGAAATTTTTTTTCTTAGTTCCTTTATTTGGGGACATATTCACAGCATACAATTAAGTAATTGGCATAGCCATGCTACATGTATAAATTAAATGAATAATTCTATTTTACAATGCACAGGAATCCCAGAATAAGATTTGCCACTCTATTCGACCTCAGAACTCAGTTTAGTAATGGCATCATCAGTCAGCAGCTCCAGTAATATGGTTCCTTTTTAAGTTTTTTTTTTTTATAAAAAAAAATATTCTAAGTTTCAATCTCTAGTCCATACAAACCGAATAAAAATGAAAAGAAAGGGGAAAAACAAAAACAAAAACTTGCTATAGAAAAGAATGTACATTGCTATAGTTCGCGTCTGTGGTGTGGTGTGGTGTGTGGCGCGGCGGTGGGCTGTGATAAAATACAGCAAGGAAAGCGTAATTGATCCCATCGCTCCTTGCAAACCTTGGGTTGGAACCAGAGCACGCATCCCAACCTAGCACCACGGGGGAAGGCAAAAGCTGCCACTAGTTAATAATGCACGCCTACCCCCCCCCATGCCCATTACCTGTAAAACTACTTAAAACTTTGAAAGCACGGCTGGCCATAAATTTTTCCCCCTTGACCTTTTGTTATGAAAGCCATATTCCGTATGTATTCCAATCCAACGTTCGTTCGGGTCTTTCTAATTTTTCCTTAAAACCATTGCGGCGGCATCGCAAAGACCACCACTAAAAAGGCAACCTTTTTTTTTTTTTTTTGGCAGCCACTAATTAATTAATTGACCGACATCCACGTAAAAATACATGCAAACCATCGACCATTAATTACTGTTTTTCTTTCCAACATGAGACTCATACTTGCTTGCTATATTCCAACAAGAAGAGAATATATGAAAATGACATTAGGAAAACAAGATTAAGAAGTTCATATCATATTATTTGAATTGTTTGCTAATTAACTAATGCAATGCAGCTGGTGTTAATTTCCTCCTCTTGTCCCGGACTAGACAACTCCTTCGTTTCCTGCTAGCATCATGTACTTATCCTTTCTTGTGAGACTAGTGCACTCAAATCCCAGGGCATCAGCAAGTTGTCTCTGTATGTAATTTGCAACTTCACAGTTGGATCGTCCCCCTGCGCACGTGAGCTCTCTGGGCAATTTCTCAAGGATATGAATGTGGTAGCTCGGTCTGGGGTTCATCAGAAAGTAAATGGGATCCAAGCACTTCAACCCACTTGCAGTTGTCCCGTAGAACATGCTGACCCGGGCGTTCATGGCAACTGGGACTATCTCATCAGCTAATTCAGCAAACAGGGAACTGAACCTTAGGAGATATGGTTCTCTACACGTGGTCCCTTCAGGGCATACCACCAAGTCCCCTTTTCCTAACAACCTCTGCATTGTCTCCCCATCTTGTTTTCTCTCTCTTGTCAACCTAACCGTTTTAATAGGGGCAATTATTTCTGACATCTTGCTCAGGCTGTATGTCACGGCTGTCAAGGGCTTGCCTAAAGACGTGCTGAGGAAAACTGGATCCAACAGTGTCCTGTGGTTGCAAACATAGAGGACACCCTTTTTCTGGCATGGCCTTGAAGGGACAGACCCTTTGACCTTTAGGTCTATCCCAGTCCATGAGCCCAGAAATATGGCTAATTTGTATGGAAGAGCTATACCAACAAGGAGTCGGAAGATAGAAAGGATAAATCCAAGGGGAAGCCACATGAACATTGTTAGAGTTGCCATGGGAGTGGGCAAGAAAGCTAGCCTTCCATCATGAAATACAAGGGGTTTCGGATATTTGTCCTTTGTCATTACTGAACTTGGCATGCCCTTGATGTCTTCCTTGGTCACCACATAAGCTTCCTGTCACATTCACATGTAACAACCTCAGAAACGTCACATGGACCATTTTAAGCTGCTATTGTACCATCCACGCATTCAGTAGTTGCACAATTCCCATTAACATTCGTGACAAGGTTACCATGAGCAAAAACTTTGGGTAAGGAGAAGAAAATTAAAAGGAAACAGCTTTCACGGTTTATGACTTTTAAGCTGTCACACTGGCACATTTTCTTTCCCAAGAAAAGAGATAGATTTGCCTTTATCAAGATGTACCCAGGAATGAAATAACTACCATTCCTAAGAATGGTTGTAGCCTAAAATGATGTCATCTGCTTAAAGGGAAAACACCTGCATGCAGTGACTAGATAGTCCACATTGCAATTTCCAAACAAAGAAAAAGGTATCTTCCCAAGAACTGCTGTGGCTAGTTGTTTGCATGGTAACAAAAAAAGACAGTTAAATAACTAAAAATGCCATTGCTGGGTGTACCTTGCAGGGAGAGACGAAGAGATGGTCATGAAACCTTGGACTTCCAAGGCCTATATCAGGCTTTCTGTCTCCAAAGTAGTCCTTGAGAGCTTTATGCTTGACGAGCAAACCAGAATTAGATACCAAACCGGTAAAATAGTGCCCAACAGTGTGTAGCTCGCTCCCTATAACATTGTCAACCCTCAAATATTCCTCCAGGAATCCTTCAACCATCACTCTGGGGAGACTAGTAAAAATGACCTTGGACCCAGCCGAAACCAATACCTCATAAGCCTGAAGATGAAGGTTCTCGAGATAAAATTTAGGCAAAACAGCCATGCCAACGCTCTCCATATCCTTCAACTTAAGCCCACAAAAGGTAATAAATATCATGACCCTTAATTTGAGCTCATAGTCCAATAACCACAAAACGGGATATGATACTAACAATAAAAATGCTCGAAGAATGCTTCCACCTTCGAAAGCAACCAGCATGAAATAAGGGAAGAAAGACTTGGTCCTTAACAAGGCGCCATGAATGTCACACACCAAAGTATCAGACCCCCTATCGTCCAAACTACACTTGGCCACATTGGGGAACAAAGAAGCCTGTTGCTGGGATGATTTTACAGATGGGATCTTGAAGAGGAGACCATAGCTTCTCATTTTCCTTGCAGCCCGGTAACATGAGTTGGCTAAGAACTGGTATAAGACCCGGTCTGCAAACCTGAAAAGAAACATAGCGAAGACCATGGCTCGACTTATGTGTTTAAGTCCTGTATCAAGATATTATGTGGAGAAGGCTGAGCAAGCAATGAGTATTGAATACTATCTACAGACACATTATTAGACACACAGAAAGAGAGACAGAGATAAAGGGGAGGTTTTAATAAGAAAGGAGACTTGTGAAGAACAAGGAGAGGCGCAAGGAATACTTATAGAGTCATTAAAGGGTGGTGTAAGGGAGAAGTTGACTATAGCATTTGGATCTCGTTAGCCACACTGTTAGCATTAATTGCAATGCAATTTCAACTCTTCGATGCTATCCTCGTCTTTAAGGTCTATTTTCCATATTTTATAGCTTTCTCTCTCAAAGTGTCTTCCACATGAACATGCTTCTGCACAATTTTTCCCGCTCTGCCTACGGAAAATGCAAATGGTAGGTTGCCTTGTTGGTGACCACCCTTCTAAGTTTCTGCCCTTCTGTTTGAAAAATTCCCCCCC
>CM038600.1:12297783-12349999 GCA_021533255.1 Ceriops tagal
CCCCCCCCCAAAGGCCGGGGGTCTGCTGGCTGGAAGCTGAAGTGAATGAATGTGTATACTTTCTTATGCCAAATTCTATGAATTTTACCCAGATTTTGACATTTGAGGCTTCTTGGTTTTCCTGGAAATTGGGAGGTCCTTATTGGGTCCCTAGGACCTGCCCTGCACACACAAAAAAGATTGTTTTGGGGGAGGAGAGACTGTTATCCAAAATTTGATTCATCATCATTGCTTGTGTGAAAACAGAAATGCGTCATGCTGAGCTATGAGTGTAAATTTGCAAGAACTCAGTCATATAACTTTTCTTTAGGTTATTGTCTTAACAGCTTCTCCTTTATGTTTGCAAATAATATCAGTTCATGTTGCACTATGATTTTTATTTCATTTATGCATTTTAATAATTTATAGTCCATTTTTCGTGTCATTATTGCCATTTATTTGGAAAGAGGAAAGTGCTACGATGTTGTTGCAGTGTCTGGAATATTAAAGAAAAGTGGGAGTGCTGACTTACACTAGTTGACTGGATTGTTTGTTTTTTTTTTGGAAAAGAAACATGTTCTTATGTGAATTTCTTTTGTTCATCTTATTATTTGTCCTTCATAATCAAATGCTTGGAACCCCTATGTCACCAAGCTTACAAATATTGATGAAATTGGTGAATATAATGTTCACCAATACAGCTTGATGTGGCTTCAGATGTGTTGGCAAACTTCTGACAAAATCTTGTGTGCCTATGAAGCAAGCAATAAAATGACAAGGTCTCCCACGTTTTATAGTGAATGAATGATTATTTTCTCTGTGCAACATATTTTGGTTTGTGATGGGCTTCTTTGGCATGTTCATCATGCATATCCACTGTTTATTTATTTATTTATTTTCTGACTTAGATTCCTGTGCTGCAGAACACAAAGGAGATGGAGGTTTTCTCCAAATATAGTGATGCCAATAGGTACAAAATCCAGGAAGTTATTGGAAAAGGAAGTTATGGTGTTGTTTGCTCAGCCATAGACACTCACACTGGTGAAAAAGTTGCAATAAAGAAGATGCACAATATTTTTGAGCACATCTCAGATGCAGCTCGTATCCTTCGTGAGATAAAGCTGCTAAGACTCTTAAGACACCCAGATATTGTAGAGATTAAACACATTATGCTACCACCATCAAGAAGGGATTTCAAAGACATTTATGTTGTTTTTGAGCTCATGGAATCAGACCTTCATCAAGTCATCAAGGCAAATGATGACTTGACACAAGAGCACTACCAGTTTTTCCTTTACCAGCTACTTCGTGCATTAAAGTATATCCACACAGGTACTATAGTTCTCTAATTGTTCCAATGCCTTGCTTGATAGTCTTCAGAATCTTGGTGTAAGGCAATGGCTTGATGACTGGTTGCAGCATTTGGATGTGCCAGTAGTCAACATAGTTTACTGTCCTAAGATTGGCAATAATTTAATGACATGCATTTCATTCCATCTATCCATCTGTTGTGTCAATTTCTTGGTAGGGGACTAGGGCCTGCTTCCAGAATTTTTGTATTATTTCATCATCATTTTTCTTATTACATACTTCTGGCCTTCTTGTTGGTAACCAATCACAAGAAAATGGTGCTAATGTTATTTTTGCATACATGGCTGCAGCGAATGTATACCATCGAGATCTGAAGCCAAAGAACATATTGGCAAATGCAAACTGTAAACTTAAAATTTGTGATTTTGGGTTGGCAAGAGTTGCCTTCAATGATACACCCTCAACAATTTTCTGGACGGTATGTTTTATAGCCTGTATAAGATGATTTTATGCTCCTAGTTAAGCATCGCATACTTGCTTATTCAATTCTTAGAAATTTAAGATACTTTTGCTTTAAAAGCTTAACCTTACCTTTTCAGGACTATGTTGCTACAAGGTGGTATAGGGCTCCGGAACTTTGTGGTTCATTTTTCTCTAGGGTATGGCTTTTGAACATATTGGCTTGATAGCCTAGAGTCCATAGTCATATAGATTTGAATGTCATAATATGTTTGTTTTGTTTGTGGTTGTATTCAAAGCAGATATTTGTTCTTTTTGTTGGGTGTGGGGCCTGCCTCGTGATGGTTTTTCATGTCACCTTTAATGATATGGTGCTAACAGTGTTTTCAATGCACTCTTTTCTTCTTGTTCTTGTTCTTCTTCTTCTTTTTTTTGTTTCCCTATGAGTTGTCAGGTTTGAGAGGTTTAATTAAGTTTCTTTGATGGAATCTATTTGCAGTATACACCAGCAATTGACATATGGAGTATAGGCTGCATATTTGCTGAAGTACTAACAGGGAAACCTCTGTTCCCTGGCAAAAATGTAGTCCACCAGCTTGATTTGATGACAGATCTGCTGGGAACACCTTCATTAGATACAATCTCTCAGGTCTTTGAAACTTCTGACAAAATCTTGTATGCCTATGCTTTGCACTTGATGCTTTTGATAATAGTCTCAACCCACATCTATGTCCAAACCTAACCATAAACCCTGAATCACTCCTTCATGCAAGGCCTTTCCAAGTCCATGCACACAGTGTCTTGCACACTTGCAATGGAAGATGCTCAAACTTTTTTATGTCATGAACCTTTTTACTTAATGGATCCAGGTCCGAAATGAAAAGGCAAGGAGATACTTAACAACCATGAGGAAAAAGCAGCCGGTGTCATTTGTGCAGAAATTTCCAAATACAGATCCGTTGGCACTTCGTCTGTTGGAAAGGCTGCTTGCTTTCGATCCAAAAAACCGGCCAACTGCTGAAGAGGTTTGCCACATTATGTATGACTATAAAGTGCATAAAAAAAATCAAAAATATTATAAAATGCATACTCAAGTGCATGGTGCATTCTAAATGCACCATTCCAACTGTTCTGCACGAGCCTTAATACCATTCTCTGGTTGATAGACTTTTCTTTTGGTCCTTTATTTACCGTGCTCAGAAAGCTGAATGTGCTTAGTTTGGGATGCTATCTTGACCTTGGAATATAATATGGTTGATATATGTATATATATATATATTTTTTATTATTTTTTTTTATTTTTATCATTTGACTGCCTTTTTTTTCCTCATCAGGCACTGGCAGACCCTTACATCAAGGGACTGGCAAAAGTTGAGAGGGAACCTTCCTGTCAGCCAATAACAAAGATGGAGTTTGAGTTTGATAGGCGAAGAGTTACAAAGGAGGACATAAGGGAACTTATTTTCCGAGAGATACTTGAATATCATCCTCAACTGCTCAAAGACTATATAAATGGGGCTGAGAGGACTAATTTTCTTTATCCAAGGTTCTGACTTTATGGGTTCTCTTTCTATTTATTTTGTATTACAAGTGCAGGTAATGTCATTGGCTCTATGCTTTGGCTTTTTCCTGATTTGTGGTGTGTGTTTCACATCAGTGCTGTCGATCAATTTAGAAAACAGTTTGCACATCTTGAAGAAAATGGTGGTAAAAATGGGCCAGTGATTCCACTTGAAAGAAAGCATGCATCACTTCCCAGGTAATTATATTTTCTAATTTTGTTTTGCCATAATTACTGTTTATCTCTTTATGAATGAATTATGCTGGTCTAATATTTGTTTTGCTGTTTTTGTCATTTGATAAGTTGCATTGGTCGATATTGGTGGTTTTACCATTAGCTTGCATTTACTGGAATCACCAGGGCAAATTTTTATCCTTTAGGGTTTTATTGGATTGGGAAGTAGTGTTTGTTTATTCTTCGTAAAGAATAGATACATAGGTAACAAGTACTTAGTGAACAGGAGAGAAGTTTTGAAGTTGTGTTAAATGTGAGGCAGTGCAATGAAAGCAATGGCTGACTGTAAAAAACGGTGGGTGAGCAAACTAGTAGGACAAGCTTTCTTAAGAGGTTAAGTTTATTAAAGATTCATTTTTGCTTAAAGCAACTTTCTTTTTTAGTACATCAGAAATCACTGAAAGCAATTATTAACTGGTGGTACCTCCTATTTTTCGTTTCCATCCTTTCTTCATCATAGGATTGGGAATAGAACTGGGATCTTTCTTGCCCTTTTTGGCAGATTCTGTTCAATGCTATAGTTTTCTTAGCTTATAAACAGCAGTTGCGGCCTTCTTAATTTTTGATGGATTAGTTATTGACAGCATACCTGCATGGTGTTTAATGGCTTTGTCACTAGGATCAACTTTCTCCCAATGAATTTTCAGGTCCACAATTGTACACTCAAACACAATACCTCCTGGGGAACAAGAAAATGTGGCTTCCATCAAAGAACGACAAACTATAGAGCAATTATACAACAAAAATCTCAGAGATCCGGATGAAATTTCTGTAAATATGTTAAGGACCTTGCAGGCACCACAGCGAGTTACACTAGGTACTAAGGTTGACAATGCTGTTTTTCTCTTGAACTTCTTTTGCAAATGTTCCTGTGGTGATTTATTGAATTGTTCCTGCAGCTAATCCAACAAAAGTAGTTGGGCCAGTTTTATCATATGACAATGGAAGTGTCTCAAGAGATGCCTATGATCAAAGAACATTCATCAGAAGCACAGTCCTTCCACCTCAGGCTGCCCCTTCTGCTTATTGTTATTGCAAACCCAGCACTGGAAGCCAAGATGGATCTACGATGGAAGCTGAGAGGGACTTGCCCCCACAGCAACAAGCCCAGCACCGTGGCATGGTTCCCAAATTTGGTCCAGATGTGGCCATCAACATCGACTCCAACCCATTTCTTATGACTCAGGCAGGATTGAGTAAGGTGGAACATGTTGATGACTGCATTACAATTGATGCAAGCTTGTTGCAGGCCAAAGCTAAACATGGTGGAAATAGGGCCTCTGTGACGAGTGCAGCTTCTCACAGAAAGGTTGGGGCTGTTCAGTATGGAATGACAAGAATGTATTAAAGAAGGGAATAGGAAGGAGGACCTCTGTGTTCTTAAAGGGCGGAATCCACGGAAAAACAGTTTTTCCATCGGAGAGGGCTCACAAACAGAAGTTTATGCGGTGGCTGGTGCAAATGAACAATGGAATTTAGGAAGGGATTCTTTTCTCATAGAGCCAGCATTCTCAGATTCTCTTAGGTAGGGCAGGAGAAACTATACATTAACGTTCATTCAGGAAAGAAAAGGTTTTATATCAGCGATGCTATCGATCAATGTCATAAAATAAGAACTTTCTTATTCTCTCCAATGCTGTCATACGTAGAGTTGTGCAAGCAGTGAAAGTTTCTAAAGACTTGACGTTCCTCTCCCCATATTGTGGAAAGAAAGAAGAAAAACTGAGTCAGCTGGCATTGAAGTTGAGGTTAAAGGCAGTTCTTATTTAGGCTTTTTAGCTTGCTTTTGGATTCCCTAGTTACTGTTGTTACTGTTTGCAATTACTTTCTATTGGCCTCTGCTGACTCTAGACTTGTTGGTTCGCCTTTTAAGCCTTCTTCCTCTTCTCTTCCCTTCTTCCCTTTATGATGAATCGAGCATTTATATTTTGAATTTGGGTCACTGGACAAATATGATTTGGTTTTTGACTGATAATATAAAGTCGTCAGAATTTATGCTCTGTTCTACAAAATTCCAATTATATCAGAGTCTGGGGTGATGTTAGGTAATTGTGTCAATGTGATTTGGGTAGGGTACTTGGGGCCTTCTGCATTCTTAAAGTTCTGCATTTTAGCCTACCAAGCTTCAGAGAAAGTTTACCTCATTTCAACCCTTTCGCTGCTAATGATTGGTGAGGGAGTATGGGAGAGTTGAAAAAGGAAGGAAAAAGGTTGTAGATTTATAGTTTGCGTATGGGATTCTCCTTGTCTTGAGGGTTAAAACAGATTATATGGAATGGATGAGGTTCGAGTTCAACAAGTAGAAGCTCGATATTGTTGCTGCAAAGCACTAATACATGTCATTTATGTCAATAAAATAAAAGGGACCAAAACGGGAACAGTACAATCGATGAATCAACTCACGAACTAACAAGAAGTAAATATATGGATAGATGAGAATATGGATAGTTTTGTCTTAAAAGAAACACATATACAGTAGATGAGAACACTGTGAGTATAGTTTTAAGAAACCACTGTCACCTAAATGGCTAATTATTAAAGTTTTGGGATGGAAATGAGATCAATTATCCTTATTTATTTAGCTCGAAAAAATAATAAGTAGTAATTCTTGTTAAATCCAAAGAACAGGAACTCGAAGTCGATTCCATTATTCATGGTGTTGGGTCGTTGAGAATACAAGTGCTTGCAGCATCAAATTGGAAATCAAGGCCGAAAGACATGTCAAGAATGGGTGGAAATGGAAGCGAGAGAAACGAAACGGAGACTGTGTCTTGCCTCCCCTCCCCCCCCCCCCTCCCTCGGCCACGTAATCTGGTGCAATGCACGTGAGCTGTTGGTGAATGAGGCCCAGACCCAATAATAATAATAATACACCAAATCCAAAACCAAAAGAAAAGAAATTCTTCTAAAAAGCCACCCCGCGGGGGCACCATTACCAGTTGATCACCAGAATTTCTGGGTGTCTCCCTTGCCTCAAATGGGTCTCTTAAGTATTTCCAAACGTAATGCCTAAAATCATATCCTCTTCACGTTAGTCCGAGCGAAGCAAGAGGGACCAAGACCACACTTAAAAAATTGAAGTTGACCCTGACAGGGTAGGGTGGGGGTCATTCCTTCCCTCTATTCTACATTTCTGTGGCGATAATGGGAGCAGCATTTTCCGTCAAATATGCAGAATAGTTCACCTATCTCTCACTATTATTCTGAAAAACAACTTTCAAATAAATTTCTGCACATATTATATATCCTCTTAAATTGCAACTGAAAAAACGAACGAACGAATGAATGCCAGCGATGTGCGTAAGTTGGCAATTGGCACCTCGGTTTTCATTCATAACTTACTAATTTCTGTGCCTATTGGTTCGCGACTTCGAGTCCGGTGCGCCCTGCCCCGCCTTTGTCCCCACTTTTTAAAACGACCGACATTAATCTCTCTCTCTCTCTCTCTCTCTCTCTCTGCTATTCTGCCCAAGCCCGGCTGAGGAAAAGTTACGGGGCGTAAAACAAAAAAATATGCTGATTCGGTCCGGGCATACTATAAGGGGATTTTCCACTATTAACGATAAATAAGAAATAAAAATTTCAAAAGAATTTTTTTCTAGTTATAAAAATTTCACAAGAAAGATCAAAAGAAAGAATAAAAGTATCTTTTTCAACAATCATTGTCAATCCCCCACCAAGTCCAATCTCAGTTCCCACACCACCGTCTGTCCCTGATCCAAATTTACCATGCCCATGCTAGTAAGTTTTATCCGCTACAGGAGGACTCACCCCAGAATAATATCGGGTCTCTTTCGCTGGTGGGGAACATTAGGCGGTGCATTTGGAGTGACTAGCTTGCCAGGAGTTGGAGCAAACACTCTTCAATAACCGAACTGAGGTTACGGGTCGCTCTACCGAGAAGGGACTGCTTCCTTACTCCACTCCAACAGATTTCCTTTCACGAAAAAGCAAGCCAGAGAAAGCCTTATTGCTGCTCTTGGCTCCAATAAGGCTGCAGCAGCTCAGGGCCACCCCTTTAAGCTAGCTGACGAGGGCAGGCTCAGGCCCCAAACCTGAGGATTGACTTTTGACTTTAGCTTTTTATATTTTGTGGGTGCCTGCTATTCTGCGTTTCAGTGTCTTGATACTCGGCATTTTATTGAATCCTTGGTCCTACTCCTAATACTTTGAATTTGACGATAGACATTTTACTAGCATTTGGGTGCCTTGAAGATATATATGGTCAACTCCGAATCTCCCTCTGGAAAAGGCACTAAAATGTGTGCTTCAAACTCTACAAAGTATCTAGAAATATTTTTCCACCAAAAGAGTTCTTTCCGCACACTACTTTAAAATTAGTCATGTCAACTTTGTAAGTCCACATGATTAAGGACATAGATATACACACTCAACATTCAAAAAAAAAAAAAAACACCACCCAATTACATCCAAGAAAACACGCAAAGGAAGAGATCAGAAAAGTAGAGACAAACTCTTCAGTGGAAAAGAAAAATCTAGCACATTTATAGAAGGAGAGGGAAATACGGGAGAGAAGGTTGCATAAACAGGACAAATAAAGGAAAGAACAGACAATGTCCTTCCACCTACAAAAATGAGTTGCAACCTTCTTTACAAGAAAAGTTCCACTTGAATGATAAACAGGACTCCCGAGGGGCCATTACTTCAATTAAATAGACAACAACCTCACCATCAAGAAAATAAGATCAGCAGCAGATGCTTTTTTCCTTAGACCTCATAATTGTGAAATGTGAGAGTTTCAATGATAATAATAATGTCATGGAGTGCAACACGATTCACAGCAATGTTAAAAACATTGATTTCTGGGCCAGCAAGTCCACGCTCCCTAATAATAGTCACATGTTCAAGTTCTATGCATGTCTTTTCATTAGAAAAAAAAAAAAAAAAAGAAAAGGAAAGAGAGAAAGAGAGAGAGAGCAAACATTACCATATTACTATCCAAACAGAGCATTTAAGAAAAGTCATGCTAATCAAAATTCTGGGGACTAGAATTGACCGTGCTAACTTTACATGAGATCTCTTCTTCAGTCTTTACTGATGAAAGGGTTCCAGCTGATAATCAGAGAGATTTACTGTCGCAGAATTGAGAAGCCAATCTTAGACAATATATTATCCTCATTTCATATGCGATTCAAACCATTCGAAAATCTGCTCGGATTGCAAGCTAGTCATCTCATGGTAAGAAAATGCAAGATTCAGTTCCTCCTGCACATGTTGCACCAAATTGCTATCCAGCTCAATGTTCCCAGCATTCCGGACAGCGTCCTTCCACCGTGTTGCACGTCCATCTTTCTTCAGGTATCCCTTCCCATCAATGAAGCCTCTGTCACAAAATAGCTTAAACAGCTTTGCAGAAACAATTTGTTCAAGTCCTGGGATTCTATCAGCTAAAAGACTTGGTGACAATGGGTACTCCACACATTCAATGTCTGCAACTTTAATGCCTTTGTTTTTCATGGTGTCCATGAATTCACTTATCTTTTGCTGTCTAAACAAATCTTTGGGCATATGCACAAAAAGTGTAGGTGGATAGTCCTCTGTGAGATCCATTTGATCAAAAACCCCTTCAGCAATCATAAGAGCAATGCTCCTAAACCTTAAGTGAGTGGCAAGTGCTGAAACAAAGTGACCACCAGAGGAGGCCCCAAGAGCCACAAAAGGCAACTTTTCAAGCTTGTTTCTTCCTACCCACCATGTCATGATATTTTGAACAACAAAGAGTTCCTTGCCAAATGTCCAGCACCGCCCAGCACTTGATATGGTGATGACAGCAAAATGACGATGAAGTGCATGAAGCACAAGAAGCCTTTCTTCGGGCAAACCAATGCAATTGGGGCAGCTGGGCGATCTGTCCCAAAAGTTTAAGGCCCTGCCATTACATCCATGGGCCAGAAAGAGAACTGCTTTTGGTGAATCGGGTATTTTCCATATCAAATCTGTTCCATTTCTGAACTCCACCGTCGGGTAAAATTGCACGGAACCAAAAGCATTCCACTTCTGCATTGGAAAGCCTAATGAAGAAGGGGACATTTTACCTTCATCACTGAGTAGGAATATCAAGAACATGAGAACTAGAACCAGACTCGAGATAAGGACTGGCAGCCGGGAGTTGTGAAAAATATGCCACAACTTTGATTTGGCTCCACGCTTCAACATTTCTGAAGAGTGAAAATACGGGAGGAGCTACTCCTTTTGATTTGTTTAGAACGAGAAAGAAATACACGAAAAAGAAACAAAGAAGAATTCCAATCAGCCAAATTTTTTTTAAAGGAGAAAAAAAAAAAGAAAAGCCAAAATGGGTAGGACATGAGAGAACAACAACAAGAGTGTTGGGAGTAATTCTCACTCTTTTCTTCTTTTTTTTTTTTTTAAATCCAGTTTCGGAGCTCTCTTACATCACATGCTCTGCTCTGCTGAAAAAAAATTAAAAGAAAAAAGAGAGAGAAACCATGAGAGACAGAAATAAAGAGCTGACGTGGTATCATAAGAAACCCAGTGTCACAAGATTTCTTTCGGCTAACGGAATGGCCCGCCCAGGGGGAGCGAGATATATTATTCCTCTTGCTTTGCTCCTTTTTTTGTATATATAAAAAAAAAATCCTTCCGGGAGGTCGTGATTCTTGGGAAAGGGAAGGAAGAAAGCAAGGCTCAGCTGTGAATCAATGGAAAGAATTGGTTTGATTGGGACAATCTACATGGTCATAGGAATTTCTCTGGGGAATTCTAGTAGGGTTTCCTAATTCAAGTGATTATATAGAGTTCAACGGAACGGAAGAAATTTACACGGCTAAGCTTCGTTTTTGCTGTGCCTTTTTGAGAAGAAATGAAGAAATCTATTTTAATTCTATACAGAGAGAGAGAGAGAGAGAGAGAGACAGACAGACACAGTTACCTGATCTGATCTCAAAGGAACTCGACTGAAGGCATAAGGCTGGCTGAAGCAATCGGCGCCGCCTCTTGCTTGCTTCTGGGTTTTCTTCCCTTCCCGGCAACAGAACGCATGCCTCTTCTCCTCCGATCCTCCGTTTTTTTTTTTCTCTGTTTTCCTTTCGTTTTCTATTTATATTGATTTGATGCTATGTTATGTATAATTTCGTTACACTTTACAAACTAACAGCATTCCCGGGTTTCCCCAACCCACAAGCTGCTCCTCGTCAGTTCGTCGTTGTTGTTATTATTATTATCGAATATTTTGAAAAGGTCCAAAAAACAAAAGGGTATGCGGACCAAAACAGGCTGGGCTCATAAACAAATCCAAAAAATATAAGAGAATGGTTGGTACGGTAACATTGCTGGCCTTAAACTTAACATTAATATGCAAATAAATTCATATTTTTAAAAATTATAAATAAATATAATCTGACATTTAAAATGCAATAGTTTTGTTATTGTAAATTTTTATATAACAAATTTATTATATTAGTGTTTTTGGCAGTTAATAACGCACAACAAATTCTTATTATTATTATTATTTAATTTACATCATTATGCTGGATAAGTCATCTTGACAAGTTAGGAGGTGATGTTAATAAATTTTAATAACAAAACATGTTTATTATGAAAAAATTTTACAAATAAAAAATATTATATTTGACAATTTAAATGATATTTATTAGGATTCACAAAATCACGTATTTATATTTGTAATATTAACTCTTAGATTTATCTTTCTCTGTAGTTCGAGGCCTTTGCCTGCCTGCCTCCACAACCGGGGCTTTAAAAAAATCAACACAATATTAGTATCTGCGTAGTTTTTCCAAGACTTGGAAGTGAGGTGTCAAAACCTATGAAAAAGTTTGCTTGTGCACAACAAATCCAACTCAGCTTCCTCTCTCATATTAGGTCGCAGCATCAACAACAAATAGGGACACTGCACTGTCCGCAGATTTTAAAATGCAGAGCGAAGAGCAAGGCCAAATTCAAAATTTAGGTCTATTTAAGATTATAATTAAATTTTGCTATTGAACTTAGCAAATTTACAGTAATAAAATTTACTATTAGTAAATATGATCGACTATTTAACAACCATTTATTGTAATTTGAAAGAAAAACAGAAAATTTTTAATAAAATGAAAGATAATCATAATTTTTTTTGTTTAATTAAATTATAATCATTTCATACAATAAAAAATATTATATTAAAAAATTTATTAAAGTGGAGTATATTTCTTAAATTTTTTGCTCCAAATGCAAGTTTAATCTGTAACGTGCATTTACAAAGCATAAATTTTGTAGTTTATCAAATAATAACGAAATTCAAAATATAAGTCTTCAAACCCCAATTATAATTCCAAACACACCTTTGAGCAAAATCTACACGAGCAATCTCCACTTGATAGTAAATAAAAAATCACTAGAGCTACCCAAAAGTTGAGTTGAGACTGTTAATAACTTCTTCACCTCTACTAACCCTTTCTTTGCTTCTTCTTCTTTTTTTTTTTTTTTGGACTTCTAAACGTAAAAGCAATAAGTTTCCGAACGACATTCTTGATATTATTCACAGAGCCAACTCACAAAGCATGCTGCATTCTCGCTTGAGTTGTCATGAAATGGGACTCGACTTTTGCGTTTTGCCAAACTCAGAAGGTTGTAATGACAATGAATTTACATTAACATGTCCCGTGCATGCATCCCCTGTTCTTTAGGATCAACTGATAAGGGATATAATCCAGGAAAGCATTAGGAACAATGAGCGGTGATTTCACATCATTCTAGACTGTTTACTGCCTTATGTTGCCAAATTTGTAGCAATGAACCCAAAGTTCCAATCTCGCAGCAGTGGAAAACTGAACCCCTACTTCAAACGAAATTCGCTGCCAAAAAGGGAAAAAAAAAACAAAAAAAAGAGGAATGCAAGTAGAAGGACGACACATTATGACCGGAGGACCAAAGTGTAGATAATAAAAGCTTCACAATGTATCACAAAGCAGCAAAATACATAATTGGCTGGGCAAGTACACAAGTTTCGTAGAAGTGAGGGAACACGGTACCAAGGAATTCCTGTAAATTATATAATACGTAAAGTCGCAAACGCAGTCGAGCAAGTTCAAAAGGCCCACCACTTTTGGTGAGACTCGAATGTTTTGTCTCTTACCGATCCATAGACTGTACTTTCGAGTTCAAATCCAGCAAAATTAAGTAAATAGGAATGCAGGAATGTAGCACTGCCCTCGTCCTAATCTTCGCATATCACCTGCAGCAAAGTTAGAAAATAAAGGAACTCTCACAACGTATTTGAAATATTTTGCATATGAACGAGAGAGAGAGAGAGGTCCTCGACAACAGGTTGGACGGAGTCGCTTAATGAACTACCAGACATCGTCGATATATGCAATTCTAACTATAATTGATGAACTCCGCTAAACCAATCAATTAATGACAGTGAAGCATCCCATTACCATTATGAAATTGGCAGTTGTATATTTCCTCCTCGTTAGAAATTAAATATGCAGAGACAACTGTGATATGCTTGCTTATCTCTCTGTGAAGAGGGTGATTTGACATTCAACCTTAGATTTTTTAAGGAAGGCAGAATCTTACACTACTAGCTGTAGGGCGGTGTGATCTTGGGAAGAGTATTGGTGATTGGGTTCCAGGGTCGTTACAGGCAGGAAATTACGATCATATGCCTGTGACGCCACCGCCTCATACACAGATCCAGCTGGAGCCATCAACCTTGTTTGCCGCTGCTGCTGCTGTTGTGCCCTCTCTGTTTCAGCTATCTGCATCTTCAAAGCACGCTTTAATTTACTAGGCTCTATGAATATCTAGTATTCAGTTTCAGCTTTTCAGTTAGTAGGAAATTAAAATAACATATTTGATCGAGTGAGAGTAAGAGAAAGAGCAAGAGAACCATACCTTGGCTCGCAGATACAGGTTATTATTTTGCAGCTCCGTCTCCTGCAACATGTTTGTATACAAAATGCGTTGCTTTGCTAATAATTATCCCAATATAGACCTCATCATTAATTTGAGACTTAATCCTATCATAAGAGTATGCCAAATTTCTATGGTGCAGCATATCTCAGGAAAAGAGTTGAGGACTAAGGAGCTGTAGACTTGGCTCTAGCTTGCTAATTGGATCAAAGCCAAGAGATCAAAATTGCCGTTAAGTAAGTATTGGCTTATTCGTGCATATGTTCGTGCAGATTTCTGGTAAGAACCCCTAAATGTCATTCTGTGTACATAACAGACTCGATAACAAGGAAAGTGCCCGTGTCCATAATTAATATTTATGGGCAATTTGGCAACAGATCATATTTGAGATGGAACTAGTATACAAGGGTAAATTAATTAATTTATAAAACAGGAAACAAGTAAGATTTACCCACCCTGTTCTGCATGTACTCGATCTCAGCAAATAGCATCTCATTCTGGGAATTACAAAAAAAATAATAATCATCGTCATCATATGTATTAGGCACACTAATTATTAAACAACTAATTAATTATGCTAGATAAACGTTGATGCTTCTTTTGAACGACAAAATCCTACGATGAATCCCAAGGTTTGGCGCACAACATACCTTTTTCGACCTAATTCTGCTGATTCCTTTCTCTAATCTGCCCTCCAAGTTCCTGAGTTCCTTAAAGGTCAAGGAGCTCAGGGACTCGCCCACAATATGCCTAAAATTTAAACAACATTTCTTATTTATATATTGGGATTTCTTGCACATCGCATTACATTTGAATTTGAATTTGAATCTAGAGGTGCAAGGGACTTGCCTGTTAGAATTTCGAAGTTCCCGTATTTGTCTGCGTAGTTTTGAGGCGTCTTGTTGGTACAACTGATGAGGCCATTTAGCACCAACATAGTTAGATACTAAACACACATACGCACTTGAGCACATACGAAGATAAGCGTCTGAAATCTAAATACGTTTGGAATGATCAAGACCGTAATGAACTTGTGCAAAAATGGATTAATTATCAAATAAGAAGAAGACATAATGAAATCAAGAGGGGCATTTTAATTAGGATGCAACAACTATGAATATGTTGAGTAAGAACCCAACAACATATGGGAAGAAGGCACTCCGTTAAAATTAATAATTCCAAGATGTAATTGAAACAAAAGTCACCAGAATGAGAGGACAGATAAGTTGAAATCATTGATCAACAATTGCTCATTAAGAATGTCTGTCAGTATCATTCAAAAGTTAGTTCCGTTGGCATGATACGGTATGTACACGTATATTTCAATTCACAAGAGTAAAACTCTTGGAAAGCTCACTTCTCTCAATTTTTCACAGACAATATGTGAGCTTTTATTTTGGTGCACTTAAAAAAAAAAAAAAAGGTTAATTATTTCAAACACCATACGACCTTTTTCGACGAGGGCGAGAACCTTAAAATGTAGCTTCGGGGAAATTTCTCAATCACGCTATCTCGCAAATGGTAAAGAGCCATTCATATGAATTACTCCATCTTTTGTTTTTTCGGGGGCGTTGATACGATAGCTAATAATGGAGTTGATTGGTCTCCACTGAGACCTTTCGTCCTCGCCATGCCAATAGTGTAATGCAACTACATATATAAATTAATCTGCATGCTTTGATTCGCTTCGTAGCCTATACGTATGCATAATAATAATAATAAGTTCCGTACCTGTGTGTTCACTTCAGAAGCAGATACCGGGCTTGAGGAGTTTGAATTCGCTTTCTCATACTTCTCAAAGGTTGCTCTTACACTGCCAATAAAACAAAAAATAAAAAACTTGTTTTGGCTATCAATTAAGATCTCCGCTTTTTCCAGAATAAAAAGCTTCCCAAAAACTATCAAAAGTTCACGCGAGAGTTGCAAGTAGTAGAGGGGCGAAAACAGTACGACATTTAGAGGAAAGAAATGAGGTCACCTAAAGAATGCGCATATTCAGGACAAACTGCATTCTCGATTCCCAACCAACGCGGTTATAATTTACGTTGGAAATAAGAGTACTTCCAAATATTTTTATTTTGAAAGTAATATAAAATCTTTTTCTTTTTCTTTTTTTCAAAAAATTAAGCATAAAATAAATATTTTTTACTTTAAATTTTAAAATTATTAAAATTAATAAATTTATACTTCTTTTTTTTACTTTATTTGTAAGCTACACATTAGTAAAAAAAAAATTCTATCATATCTTAAGAGACAGTCATTTTAATTTACTGATAATTTATCTATAAGAATAAAATTATCTTTAAAAATAATAATTTTATATGTTTCAAATTGATAATTTTTTTTACTTACTTATTTTTTTATCCATTTTATTTCCGTATTTTTTATAAAAACTTACACCATATTGATTTTTGTTGGGTTCATTTGGGAAGTTACTTTCACTACGGGTTACAAGTTGCACCATAGCAACAAAACAAAGCAATATTTTTTTAATTTTATTTTCTTACAAATATCTTTGTGTCTCATCTAATGAATTTAAATCCGCAACCTCTCATATAATGATTTTAAATTTGTTACACGAAAATAAAACAGATTTTCTAAACTCTTGAGCACCAGAATACTTTCTTAGAAGAGAGGACCTCACGCAAAGCTGAACCTTAATTTTGTCGAGCCGCTGATTGGTTGTCCCTGCCAAACTGGCAGAAAATCCGATGATGTAAGTGGGCCCATTAATAACTTTGACACGTGTTGTTAAACAATTGCACGAAGTGTAAATAATGACCAATGGGAAATTGGGAGGAAAAAAGAAACCGACCTCGTTGACTTCAAAAGCACAGAAACTGAAAGGGTTTACTCTGCTCCTCAGAGCTTTCCGTTTAGTTTAGTTTAGGCTTTCGCAGAAGCAAAAACAATATTTGTATGCATCGAAAAGATCTAACGTTTGACCCAAAAAAAAAAAAAAAAGAGAAAAGACGTAGCACCTCTGGTTGGTTCGTATCTCTTTGACAGTCTCAGGCAGGCCTGTGTCACCTCAGATCAACGCACCCTCTCTCTCTCTCTCTCTCTAGATCTCTTTCTCTCCCTACGCATACTTCGAGACTCTCTACTTCGATTATTGAATTACTAAGATTTATTCTCGCTTTTCTTACTAGGAAAAGTATAAAATGTTTTGCATGGAACAAAGAGCTCACAAATGCAATTAGGTGAATTTTAACTTTTTTTTTTTTTATATAATATGTAAGAGTATGAGGAGCGAATAAAAAAAAAAATCTTTGCCCGTGGATATAATAGAGATGATACTCTGTTACCGATTAATCTCTTCTCCCCTTAGTCGGGGGTTCGAACCCAAGATCGTTCATATCTTTGAATTCAAGAAATTGGAAAGTGCAAAGAGAAAATGATATGGTGCAGACATATAGAGCCAAATAGAGGCAAGTCGTTCACCATTTTAGATAATATGTCTCATAGTATATAAGATTTGCAAATGGGCTAATTGAAGATGACGAAAAGAGAAGTAGCGGTAGAGGAACCATAAACATGTATATATGACACCACCTTCTTTGTCAGATGGATGCGAGCAACAGTGATCAAAATTTCAGATTTCTAATTGAGATTTAGGGCAATACCCATTTGAGTTTTTGAGGTTTGAAATTGAAACCCTAGTCAGTAGATGAGGCTGTTTCTTGAATTGTCCAAAAGGTGAAGTTGCAATAAGGACTCAAGAAGATGGCGGGAAAATTAGAAAGACCCTGTGGCGGTAGACTTTGAGTACTCGTCAAATAATTAAGTTTGTGAGAGAGTGATTTAAGATGGCTATTGAGGGGTGGGAAACGCGGCTCATGAGAGGGGGGCACGCTCGCAGAACCTCCTTTTAGGCCGAGAAATGATCATGTGATGTGCAGGGAGGAAGAGAGAGGGGGGGGGAGTCAAAGTGGGAAGAGCCAAGATAGCAGCAATTGAGAGCTGATTTCATGCACCTGCAAAGGAATCTTGAAAACCCCACACTGGTACTTCCCATAGTTATGCTTGTTTCTCTCTGTCTTACAACTGCTACTGCCACCCTATTAGTATTGCCGCACCAATCACACCACCACCATCTTCTGCGTATTTCTATCGATAAAATCAAAGAATCTAAAAGGCCTGCGCGGACGCACAAATTAAAGAAGTAAGACAACGTCGGTTCACAAGGAAAACTCATCCATATACATATATAAAAGAAGGGGGAAAAAAAAAAAGGGAAACGCAGCAAAAAAAATTGAATTAGAAAAGGAAAGCAAGAACGAGCATACAAAGGGTGAATCTTTGATATTTAAAGAAGAAGGAAAAAAAAAAAAGGTTGAAAGAAAGAACATTAGTACACATCATATATAATATATGGCATTTATTAGTATGTAATTAAGACTGAATCACCCAAGACAATGGGAATGGGAGGGATATTATTCGATTCTCGAAATCTTAGAACCATAAATTATACATTATTAATGTATAAGCAAATGAATTAATATAACGAACCTGTTGTCGGCATATTCATAGAGTCGGCCCTTGCTGGAAAAGATAACGAGAGCCATCTCAGCATCACAGAGCTCAGATAATTCGTAGGCCTTCTTGAGCAATCCGTTGCGACGCTTGCATAAGGTGACTTGCCAGTTGGTGGTGTTTTCGATTCGTTTGATCGCTAATTTGCCCCTTCCAATTTTTCTCTGGAGAGAGTGGGAACAGGAGCCTTTCGGCTCTTGATGATTTTGCGAAATTCCGGGGATGCCACCCGAAATTTGTGCAAATTCACGAAATTAATCTTGAACCCCACATATCGGATCGATATGCCTTTCCGTTAATTATTTAATGGGCATATGGACTACAGTATGACTACTACTCTTCTACTTAATTAGTATCTGATTCGGATAATAAATTAAGAAGTGAGGAAGATGATGAAAACAAATTGCAAACGCGAAATTAGAGCTAGACTAGCTTGAACTGATTACTCTTGCATCGGATGGTTTTCGTTTGGGTTAGATTTGGAGGACTAATGGAATGAGGAAACGAGAAACTTTTCTCTCTCTCTCTCTCTCTCTCTCTCTCTCTCTCTCTCTCCTCTGGTTTTAGGTGATCATCCTGAGCATTAGTGCAGTTGCAGAAAATGGAGGGGGGCTGTTCCTGCCGATAGATATTTATAGCACAGAATGGACCCCTAAAAAATGACCCAACAGTGGCCCAAGCAGAAAAGTCTTAATTCAAATTAATTTGTGTCCGTGAAATGAATATTTTCTTGTTATAAATCTACAAAATTATATAGACCTGAAAATTATATTGTGTAATGATAGTGCAGAAAATGTTAGAGAAGAGAGAGAGAGAGAGAGAGAGTCGTTTACTCGCCGAGGGTGTATTAACCGTCCATTTCTTCACTGTTTTTTTTTTCTTTAAACAAAAAGGGAAAAAAAGTTTTGAAAAAAAAAAATCATTTATTCACGTGTGGGAAAAGGAGAGTGTGATAACGAAGAAAAGTGTCACTCGGAAGGTGACTACTAACTGTATAAATATGTATAATTAATGGTGTATGATGATGAGTGGGAGCCTATGTGTTGCTATCCAATTGAAGTATAGGTTGCACTCCTAGCTTTTGAATCTTGACGGTTGATCTACTCTAGCTAGGCTGCAATGGAAGCAAATTCAAAAGGGTAGGATATTTTCCCTTCCATGGTTGAAAATATCCCCTCGGACGTCAATGGGAACTCCCATTTGATGTTTTCTGTTCACCATCTCCTCATATTCACTTCCTTTTTGCTACGAATAAGAGAACCCTTTTTTTTTCTTTTTTTTTTTTTTTTTGGGGAATCTAGATTTTGTTACCTTTTTCCCATCTGGGGCATTGGTGGGATACCCTGATCTTGCTAGGCGCAAAATTTCACCACCAGTTCCTTAGTTGTGCTGCACTTTAAGATTTCTACTCCATTTTCCACACCTTGCCATCTCAAAATGTTATCCTCTTTCCCATTTAAATCATGCGTCCTCTTAACTTCAATTAGCGTACACGACATGAATTCAAATGGGAATGCATTTCCCACTACATATTAATCAAGGTGAGAGAGTTTATATATTCATCTTTGTCATCAATCATTTGCTTCAAAGTGTGCTCTGTAGACAATCGGAGCTGGAAGCCCCAGGCCTCCTGACTCCTTTTGAATCCAAATTAAGAAATTTGTCTTGCGTCATCGCAAGTTATATATCATGTCTTGCATAAATTAAGGGTGAAATAAGCATGGCTAATCATTTTCGTATGACGATCATGCCTCCTACATCGGTTGATCCAATTTGAGGATGCTTCCCATAAAGATACTGAAGTGTAGTCAAGAACTTGATACGCTATTTAATTTCCCGGGGTGTGTAAATAAAAATAAAAAAGAAACGGTAATCAAGTCGAAAATTATAGTTAACCAATCAAATCGATAAACTGATTCATCAAAAACCACTCTAATTACTTCGTTTATAGTTTGCATTCGAAAAACTCACTTTAATCGAACCAAATTGTTAAGCAAACTTGAGTAATCTTTTATACCTTGTATTACTCAAATTAGCTTCAATCAATTTCATCAATATTCTTAACTAGTGTCTATCAATATCCAAATAACTTTTATTTTATGTACATGCGAACATTAGTTATCTTTCCTATTCTCTTTGAGACTTTATATATATATTAGGAACAGGAGACTATGAGCATATGGCCTTGGTTCGGACCCACCCAGTTCACCTTTAAAACATTAGCAAGGTGTTTCTTTTTTTTTTTTTTTTGTTTGGCAGGGGGTGTGTGGTCGGCAGATCGAGGGTGGGAAATTTGCTTGTATTGTTAAGTATTTTCTTAATTAAAAATACCTGCAAGCACGAGAACTTAAAAGGATCGATCAGTTATACTTTAAGAAAAAAAAAAAAGAAAAACGATTGATCGTATTGAAATTGATTAAAACAGACGGAATTGAGTGAAATGATCCAAAGCGAGGTGAATATTTTACCGAGACGGGGGTGGAAGTATTTTTATTTCTTGGAACAATGAGGGTGGAAGTCTGACCAACAGTAAATGTGAATGGCACAAGTGGGGTGGCCGCGCAAAGTTGTGAAAAAAGGGAGGCAGCAAAAGCATGAATAGGATGCATTGCTTCTTTCCCTTCTTTGGAAAGAAGAAAGGAAAGCAAAGCCAAAGTGTGCGGCTAACGGGGCAACACTGCGTACATCCCAATCAATCTCTCTCAAATGGAAGTGATGGCAAATATTAATATTTTGAAGGAGGGTATTCCCGTTACAGCTACAGAAATGATGGCCAAAGATGCCAGGATCATTCAATCCGATACGTAATGCCCTTAAATGTTACATAACCTGTCGCCATCTTCCCCCCACAATACCTCCCTCCCTTAGGGAAATTGGAATGGAATGCTTGAAGTGACATCTATGTGCCAATAAGTGCCAAGGGACGGCTTGTGAAGACATATGCCCCATCTCAAAACGATTCTCTGTTTAGGCTATATATGCATATGCATATACACGATTTTTTCATGTTGATTTAATTTTGTGCCAATTAATCTTTGCATATGCTTGCCACATAACTTTGTAGTCAGACATCCATCCATCCTGATGGCGAGGCCGCTATGTCACATCAGAAGTCGGAGGTATTTCCTAGATAAATAACCGAAAAAAATGTTGGCCACTTAGTTTCCTAGTTACAAAGAAATAAAGATACGTAAGTGCGCGGTAGAAATTAAGATCGACTGGAGAAGGGATGTACAGCAAAAGTCCAGTGCTATTGTTTCATGTGGTAATGTTCTTTGGACTCGCGAATACTAATACATGGGCCAATTAGTTGATGTACCCATGATTATTAGGTGTCAAGTGGGATATCATACATCTGCCATTGACGGACGTCTCTTTATGTTATCCTTTAAAGGACGTGGTAGAATTACTACTTTTCCTTATATGCTTCCAAAAGTTCCATCCCTGGCCAGGCCACAAAAGTACATAGTCCTGCGCCGGGAGGCAAAAACTCCTGGGTCCTCAATTCTGACTATATTCAATATTCCATGACATTAGACAAAGCGCCCTAAATATGAACAAACAGAAGAAAATTTATAGATGGACTATTGGTGATCATAGCACAAGGACGTATGCTCATGCAGTTGACCGCCTAAGATGCAGCATAGGGGGTAGTTCATTGGAGAGACTGCAAACAAAACCAGAAAAGAAAATTGCAAGGCATCAACCGTTTGTTTCGCTTCTCATCCAATCTTGTGAACACGTCAATGCTTGGACAGTAGATGGTTGCAGTGAAACCCAATCACAGTCAAGCACGCTGCCTCCGTTATTGAAAGCAGGCTCCGGTGTGAACTTTGACATGGGAATCCCCAGGATGTTTCGAGCCATCATAGATAGTATTGGATACCTCGGAGTGTGAACTTTCCACCAGTTCAGTATATTAAAATCAGAAGGAGGACCACGAGGAAAGAGAGGTTCTTCCAAGTATTTATCCAAATCAGACTTGAAGCCTTCACCCTGGGTGCCTTCATTGAGGAATTTGTCAAATCCTATCAGCCTGTCCTTAGATTCTCCTCCACAACTAGGTAAGCAGCCGGAACTGTCACTCACTTGGCAAGTCAAATCTTCTTCAAGAGAGGCTAAAGGGGAGCCAACCGAATGTTCATTGTAGAGTGCCTTTATATACTCAGACACTTCATCAATTAACTCTCCAGAGCCACTACCAAATAATTGCGGATAGTAATACTCTATCACCTTCATCTTGAACCGTGGATCTAACATAACTGCAGCTGCCAGGGCCAAATTGCACTTGTCCCAATAGTCATCAAACCTACTCTTCATCTTCTTGGCAATGGAACTAATAAAACCATCTGACATCTTGCACCAATCAATTAAACTCAAGTGTATGCTACAAATCTCAGGAAAGTATATGTTTGCAGTTGGATATTTGCTCTTCACGAAAAGATTTTTAGATTCAGCAATGCGAGACAACCAGTCAGTAACTGCCTTTGCCCTGTCCCACTCCAAATCAGACAGAGCATTTGCCTGGGCAGGTTCATCTTCTTGTAGAAGAGAAAAAGCCCTCCTGTATTCGCAAGCAACTTCAAGCATAGCATGTGTTGATTCCCACTGTGATGGATTATCGGAACATAAGCACTTCTGAATCTGAACTCCAGCTTGTGAAACCTTCTCGCTGAACTCTGCTTGAGTTAGATGTGAACTTTTGACATATCGTATGCTCGCCCGAATCTTATATGTTGTCTCAAAAAGCGCTCCCAAGGCATCATAAACCATCAGATTGAGAAGATCAACAGCACAGCGAATATCAAATAATTGCCCATTACAGAGAAGAAACCTGTTCTGGGATAGCCGGTCCCTAATTCTATAAATGATATTGTCATTTGCAGTAAACATATCAGATGTTATTGAAAACAATTTTCGGTCAATATCCCAGTCCATTAGGCATGCCATGATAAGTTCCGAATGCATGTCTGCAGAATGAGAAGGATCAACTGGAATGAAATTTAGCATCTTCTTCTTTGATTGCCAAGCTTCATCAATATAATGCGCCATTAGACACAAATACTGGGAATTTTCTGAGGCTGCCCAAAGCTCAGCACTAAGGCTAATCTTTCCATGAAATTTGTCCAAGTGTTCATATACTTTTTGTTTTTCCTTGGCATAAATTTCCATGCAGCTTGCCTCAACCTTTTCAAATGTCACAAGCTCAAACAATGGCTGTAAATTCCTAACAAAAACTCTAAACCCAACGTGCTCAACTATATCTAGGGGATAGCCATGTAAAATAATCATGCGGGCTAGATCAAATTGACTTCTCCTTTGATCCAAGTTATTGGTTGCGATGTGAACAGCAGCATCATCTTTCAATCGCAATTGTTGGTACCTATAATCCACAATGTTAATTGGTTGTGGTTCGTTCCTCTCCTGCTCTGGCTCAATGTTCACATTTCCCAGCACAAGGGCTCCATCCTCTCTCTTTTCTCTTGCCGAAAGATACTGACCAATGCCGTGATCAGATCTCCTCTGACACCTAATTAAATGGTTTCTTAGGTGCGATGTTCCACTAGCACTTGATCCACTTAGTTTCCTCTTACAGTGCCTACAAATAGCCACAAATGTGTCACCTTTTTTCACCCGTTCGAAGTCATTCCATACAACAGACTTCAATCGGCTAGATTTGACCTTGAGTTCTTCTGACAAATCCATCACACGAAACTCGTGACTTTCGAATATCTGCACATCAGAACAGGTTGCTAATTAATGAAAACCTCGACCATGTAAATGCAATATACATTATCTTTAGAAGACAGTACACAGCTAAAAAGAGAGAGAGAGAGAGAGAAGCCCTAGATGTATGCTATTCTCCTATCCACACTTGAGTAGCTTAGCTTTCCTACCATTGTTCCATCACGTAACAATAACTTGCTCCTCATTTGCAATTCGGTAAGAGATCCCATGCATAAAACAACAACACGCATGCTCACAAAAAAAAATAATAAAAATAAAAGGCATATGTTTTATTCATCACTGTGTAAATCATTTCCTAATGCACGATGAAATTCAATGGAAACACCTTTGATTCATGCATACGTACACACACACACACACACACACATATACACATTGAGGAGCTTACAGAGCTTATCCAAAGTCCACAAAATTGTCGATGAGTATAGATTAGTAAAATCAATAAAAATAATGTGGATGGCAAACAAGATGTACATTAACTGGAAATGAAGAAAACAAAGGCCAAAAAAAAAAAACACGAAAAAAAGAAAGGGAAGGCTTCACCTCCATTACAGGAAGACGTGGCAGTTAATTGGAAAAGGCAATTTAAGCCTCCATTTCCAAAAATAAAAAATATAAAAATATAAAAAAAAATTTCCCGGGTATCTAAAATAGAAAGAAAAGGAAGATAATGTGTGAGAGCATGAGTGTGGGGAGGACCCCGAGAGAACGAACCATGATAAGTATCTATCAACCAAAACCAAAAAGGACCATAAAAAGATTTGAAAAAGCTACCTGGGCAGCGCAGCGATGGATTGGATTGGAGAAGGTATAAATTTTACTACTAATTAAAAAGGAAGCCCAATTCAGGATCGGTGGAAAAGCTAACCGGAAATTCAAGTGGCTGTGGCCTGGTCGTCGGGTCATAACAAAGCGGCAAATGACCCGACGGGTATGGGATCGGTCCGTCGGGAGGGGAAGTTAAAAATCACTGAGATTAGGGTTTTTTTATTTTATTTTATTTGAGGGAGTGGGGAATTCATTTCTTAAATAGAAAAGTGGACACCATACACATATCCAATCCATTATAACGTTGTTGTTATTATTATTATTATTATTATCTAAAAAAATGATAAATAAATAAAGATAGAGGGAGAGAGACATGGCATCAATTGAACTGAGGGGCGGGAACTGGCTTGGCTAGTTTGGATAGCGGGACGCTTGGCTTGGCTTGGCGGCGGCGAGTTTTTTTTTTTTTGGGTTTTTTTGGAAGAAAAACAGCCACCCAAATCCCTAACCGGCGCAGGAGGACGGAATGGCGTGGGGCTCTACTTTAAAATTTAGATAGTGCTTTTGTCCTTGTTGTGATTGTCAGCAATAATAATAATAATAATAATAAATAATCACCAAAATTTCTTTTCATCAATTAAATGCACACACAGGTCTACACATTAAGAAAAAAAAAAAACTTGTTCATTTGTGAATTTCAAAAAATACAGTGGTGAAATTTGTGGTGAAATACCCAAAAGATTGTTTCTCCACGTGCTCTTGTAGCACATGACATTAAGTTCCATGGAAAAACTTTGATAATTGCCTTTTGATCCCAGGGCCTTTGAATGCTTATCTGAAGGACTAATTAGATGTTTACATTAAGTTGAAAGACCTTGTCCAAAGTGGGCCCAAGCTTAGTGTCCGCTTGCTTTTTGTTCGTATGCGTAGATATTGTAAACCGAACTGTAAGATTTGCATATGATAGAAGGTTGCTTGCTTGCTTTTTGATAGAAGGTTGTCTTTTGACGGTGGGTGACATGCCTCTGCTTATCATCTGTAATCTTAGCTTCACTCTTAATGCGTCTGAAGAGCATTTTAGGCCATTTTCTTTAAAGTGGATCAGATCTGCATGTAGTTCCACGGTTGTGTGCACCTAATCAATAAAAAAAGGGATAATTTTTTGAAATAGTGATAAGAATATAATAATTTATGGTTGTCATTTAACAGGCGAATTTTTTTTTTTTTTTTTTTTTTGTGCGTTCAATGGCCATCTTAGACGAACTCATGCGAAGGATGTGTACAAGAATAATTCCAATATAGTCGTTACCTATTCGTTATGTTCTAAGCAGAACCCAAGTAGGCCTGGAATGGTATCCGTGTCAGTTTGCATGCAAAGTATTCATGTATGTTAGTCTGGAATGGTCCCGGATTGATAAGATGCCATAATGACACCTATTACTATTCAGACTCTGTTATCACATTAGAGACTATTTTCGTGATATACCTGGTGATTGGCCAAATGTCACTTTTTTCTTTTTCTGAATTGTGCAGCATATCTGGTGGAATAGAATATCTTTTGTTTGACATTAGTCTATCAACAGAGTAGTTTTGGTTATTCTTCACTTTCAATACCTGTTATGGCACTAAGCATTTGGCAAATTTTTCTGTTGCTGAGATTATCAGGATGATCTTTATAACATTTGTTTCCTGTCATATTTTGAGTAGTGTTTTGAACTTTGCCGATGGCTAATATGGGTGCTTTGATTCCATTTGAAGATCCTGATTGAAGACAAACATCGTTACATTCTCAGCTGTGGTCAGCAACTTTTTCTTGTTATTGCATCTTCTGCTCATTTTACTTTGCTTTTCTTCCTTTTGGGGAAGTAAAGCATGGCAAGTGCATTGGTGATATTATGTTGTTTTCTACGTCGTCTTTTGACTTTTAGCCCGAGCTATGAGTTTTATTTGTCTCTCTTATTTCCTTTTGCAGCATCACCCTGATGTCAAACCAATGGCTTATGCGACCCACTTCCTTTGAATGTTCTCATAGTGTATGCGCCTTGGCTAAACCCTGTATCATTCTTTCCATGCTCTGTTGAAAGTGCATTTCATTTTGGAAGATGGCCAAGAGGAGTTGGTTCGTGTTAACTAGCAAGCCTCTTTATATATATATATATATATATTTGTTGCAATATCAAATTATTTCACTGATATGTATTGTCCCCAGCGGACCATTTTAAGGATTTTGTGCTGATTTAAACGCCTTGGCCAAGCTACTTCCTGGCGAAGACAGAGGGACATGAAGACGGTGCCATCGTAAGATGCATGACTCATTTAGCCCTCTCAAGGACATTTTCCCTTGTATACGCGTTATATGTTTATTTGTTGGAACTGTAGGATTATAATCATTGTGGTGCAAAACCCAAATAAAGTATTGTGATCGTGGTGATGCACCGAGTCAAACCGGCACACTCATGCATTCCTAGGTTTGATCCATAAAATACATAAGCTGGATTATTTGTCGCATGGGCTTGCAGCAGGAGTCTGATTTTGTCGCACCCCCAGTACAGTTTTCAGATTTGATTGATAATATAGCCATTTGAATCACTGCACGTTTGAAGGAAACAATGGCTGGTTATGTTAACGGCATCGATGCTGTTCTAAGAAGAGGATTAAAAGAAAAGGGATTTTGAATTTTGACTGCCTTAACTGTCATCAAATAAAAGGTTTCATCTTTTTTTATCTGTTGCGTAAATCATGATGCGATGGGCTTCTAATGAACCTAATGAAAAGATGATACGTAACATCAAATAAGGATAAAAGGGTAGAAGATGGGTAGAAACTGGTATTTTTATAGAGGTAATGTATTTAAGAGAGCCTCCTGAAGACGAAATGTTCAAAGTAATGCCAAATGGCGCATACACTGTATTGAATCCTCGTGCTTGCTGTAAAACTTAAAAACCCCGGTAACAATCAACTGTATATATGTATATATGTACATACGCACGTACGTATATTCATCTCAAAACAGAACATGAATAACTTGAGACCAGTCTGTAGTAGTTTCTTCTTCTTTTTTTTTTTGTAAAAAAAAAAATGAAAGAAAAAGGGGAGACTGTTGGCTGCCTGCCTCCAGTTTGTGTTTTTTTTTTTTTTTTTGAGGGGGGATGGAAAATGGCTTTCATGAAATTCAATGGCGATTGGCGAGCTATGCAGCAATAGCTAGGCTAAGGCCTTTTCTCAGGATTAATTACTCATGTATTATATAAGTTGCACTTGAATTTAGAGCCGAGAAAGACAAGAATTACAGCTACGCTCCTCGGCGTTAACAGGGTAGGAGGGTCAGGGGAGTGGGGAGTGCTGATTCATGTAAACACCCAACTTTATGCACACGTATCTGCATACGTCAATCTGTCTGTCACCATCTTATCCGCTAGTAAAATAAAAATCCAATTCAATCGAGTTTCCAAGTAGAAAGAATTCAATATATTTAAGTTCGTTAATAGTGCAATGAATTTATGTAAATTAGATCCTCATCTGTTTAGCCATCTACCTTTCTTTAGTGAAATAATATAAAGGGCTAACTGGGTCAGCCCTTCTTCTAATCCTTCTCCTCTCATCTAAACTCTCCTGTGTTTGATCAAATGTAACAGAGGAGGAAAAGATCTCCCGTTCCGTCTTTAGTTGTATCGGCAAGCGGTGCCCGAGAAATGAAACATTGACTGTATATAAAACCCTTTTGACCTTCGGCTTCAAAAATCTGATCTTTCGTTCGAGCCGCGATGACGCACCCACAATGACGACCCAACCCCAACTGCACCCCCGCACATCACATATCATATCAGTCACATCCCAACGCAACACACCCTCTCTCATGGTTGATCCTCGATGGCTCTCTGTCCCTCCCTCTCTCCCCACCATCAAATGAAGAAGCCTCTTCCTACCAACAGCCAGGCCTGTTAGCCGCCCAGAGAGCTTAAAGCTCTCTTGAAACAGCGACGGGTGAGGGGGTTCTGAGGGGAGGGTTTGGAGGGTTTCAAGTCGCTGACATCTACACAATTCAATTGCGTGAGATTATTGTAATGTCTACTCAATAAAAACCGATGAACCCACGTGTCTCTCCTCTTCCTTGGCAATCCACACACTCAAATATTTATCTATATTACTAAGTCCAAAAAGGAAAAAAAAAAAAAAAAAGGAAGCCAATTCAAAAACCTACCCAAATGTGCTGCTAAGATTGATGACTAAACCTTCCCCAGACCTCTTCAGTAGACTTTACAAATGCGCCGCAGTTCTTTTTCTCTCCACACTCTGTCTCTTTTTTTCCTTCTTCTTCTTCTTCTTCTTCTTTTGGTTCCTCATGTCTACTCCACCTATGTAGACAAACATCCAGAATCACCGTCAGATAATAACAACAATAACAGCATGCCCCCCTCCGAGGCCGAAACCCTTTTCAAGATCATGGACTCCGTGTCCTCTGATCAGTCTTGGAGAATCTCTTATCCCAAACCTTGCGAACCTGACTCAACCTGGCCTGGGATTGAGTGCAAGCTCGGACTGGATAACCACCTGCATGTCTCCAGGCTGGATTTTGGTACCCGTCCAAACCCAACATGCAAGAGTTCAGCCACATTTCCCTACCAGATCTTTTCTCTACCTCATCTTGAATCTGTCTTCTTTTTCAACTGTTTTACTCATTCCAAGACCACATTCTCTGTCTCACCAAACACACTCTCCAGTAATGGCTCACTTCAACAACTAAGTCTCAGGTCGAACCCTGCACTAGTAGGTCCAATCCCACCTGAGATTTCCCTCCTCGTGTCCCTAAAAATCCTTACACTGTCACAGAATCTCCTCAACGGTCATATTCCAGTTGAAATCTTTAGCTTGAGTTCTTTAGTTCACCTTGATTTGAGCTATAATGTGTTCGCGGGTCCTATACCAATACAATTGGGCTATCTCAAGAACCTTGAAGGCCTCGATTTGAGCTACAATTCGCTTACCGGCCCAATTCCAGGCACAATTGGCCAACTCGTTATGCTTCAAAAACTTGATTTGAGCTCGAATTCATTCACTGGCAGCATTCCCGATAGCGTGGAGAAGCTCAGCTTGCTGGCTTTCATGGCTTTGAGTAACAACCAGATGAGGGGAAATCTGCCGGCGGGATTGTCAAAGTTGCAGAGCTTGCAATACTTCATAATGGATGATAATCCAATGTATATACCACTGCCAGCGGAATTGGGTCAACTGGTGAAATTACAAGAGCTCGGGCTCGCCAATTCAGGTTACTCCGGCACTATACCGACAACTTTTTCGCAGCTCATGAATCTAAGCACACTCTCTCTCCAAGGCAACAGATTGACAGGTGAAATCCCAGCAGGTTTGGGGGGTCTGTCACACATTTATCACCTCAATCTGAGCAGAAACATGTTGGGGGGAGTTGTGCCTTTCAACGCGAGTTTCTTGAGGAGGCTTGGTAGGAATTTGGACCTGAGTGATAACCCTGGACTATGTTTGAGTCCTTCTGAAGCTTATAGCGGCAAGATCGGGATTGGAGTGAGGATCTGTGGCACTGGCACCATCAACAATGGTTCCTTTCGTACCAAGTCGGAGGCTCCACGCGGATTCTATAAATCATTATTTCTCTTTGACGTTATGATTGTTCACGGATTGACGCAAATGCTACTTCTAATACTAGGAGTATGCTAGTATCAGACCTCGATCAATCAATTAATAAATTAGACTGTTTCAGTTTATTTGGCGGGTAGTTGTATAAAAAAAAAAAAATTCGGTAATAGTATTTCATATGGAGCTTTAATCAAATAATGATTCTCGGATCTCGTCTCGACTGTTTTAGTTTCTGATGCAAGTTTGTGCTATACTGGGATTTAGCGGAACCCTGCAGACGTGTTTCTAATCATGCATCTTTCTGCTACTCTGCTCCGAGCGCTTCAGTGTGCCGTTGTCATGCTTCTCAACGACTCTTTTTATGTGGAGGGGAGGGGGGTGCGGGCGGGGGTGGTGGGGCCCTTCATTTCCTAACGAAAAAATACGAAGAGGCATCCTTGTATTAAAAATATCGAATGTGGTGGCAATAATGAATAAGTAATTTCATTGCTCATGAGTATGACTTTCTTGGCTTGTGTATATTATATATGGACGCCAGTATTACCTTCCTTTTAAACCCCGCTGGCCCAAACCAAACTTATTAGTGTCGGGGTTCCAAAACTTAAATTTGGCTGATTTGCCAATTTTTATTTTATTTTATTTTTTCAATTTGATCCGTAATTTGGATGAGAAAATAATTGAGTGATTTTGATTGTTTGCGTGGTTATACATTACAACCACCATGTGATTGGTTGCTTAATTTTAGGATTCAACGAACTAATTAGTCTTTATTTATCATAGATAAATACAGTTAAATACATATGAAACTCTCATTTAACACATTAAGACATCCCTGATAACGGCATAATAATCCTTGGGCAATTCATTCAGGCAAAGAGAATTTAGAGCTTGAAATCCTAGGCGAGAAGTTGTTTAGAGCTTAGCTACAATAAAATAAAATCAAGAGATAATATTGCTAGGGCTCAAAGTTGCACAAACCAAAATGGAGTTCGAGAAAGGACAAGAAAGCGATGAGAATCATCGAAAAATGAAAGGCAGAGGAGAAAGCGATGAATTCGGGGGCAGAGTTTCGGGCAGACGCAGTTAACTTATGGCATCCTCGACCTTGAATTATGCTACCAAGCAATACTCAACGGTTCTAGCGGTGACACGCGGCTCCTTAATATGCTATTCAATTACGAGCCTCATTAACATAATCGTAACGAATATCAAATAGAATTTGGGTTATCTCCACCTCTATCCTCCATAAGACTCTTGTTCAAGCAAACAGGCTGGGCTCAAAAGGCGAACATTACTCTTTCAAGTGTTGTGAGAGATTTATTTTCACCTCTGATGAGAAAACAAAAATTTCTATTGCCATCCGGGATCCACATTGGCCTCATTCTCGGCTTCAGGTTGCATAAATTTTAGTGACAATGGTACTGCTTCTTTGTGCACTTTTTGAATGAAAAGAATGGTCATTGGTTAGTGCTTGTTTGACTAAGATTCTTTGAAGACCATTGGCAGCCCTGCTTGCTAGGCTAGTTGATTACAACAAACTTACTCTATTGAGGAAACACCATTTCCCGTTTCTTTTCAGAAGCATTTCGAGTATTGTTATCTAGTTTGCGACTGCTTTTTTTTTTTTTTTAAGTATTTACTTCTCGAAGCAATGCTCTTTCTATCCCTTTTTTTCCATAAGCATTTTAAGTGTATTTGCCCTGCTTTTGTATGTTGAGTGCTTAGTACACTATGGTAATTTTGTAAGGCCAACATGCTAATTAATGTTAGCAATTCAGGCTTATGTAATATCAATACCATCTTGAAGGCCCAAAAGAAAAAAAAAAATGTCATCATTGACTTCGAATGAGAGGAACTTGTGGCACGTTGTTTATTATTATTATTATTATTATTCAATTAAATTTTGCTGAGATAAAGATTGTTCTCCCCTGAAACTACTGTATCTTGGTTAATTTGCTAAAATGAAAACCGCGCGAGGCTTCGGCTAATTGATCTTTTATTCACGTGAGTTGTGAGTATCTTTTGGCTAACCGCAGAACAAACGGGAACTAATGGTTTTTAGGATGCCTTAAGTCAGAAGCCATTGCTTGTGTTTTGATAGCAAGCACTTGTTCTGTGTTTTTGCAGCCACAATGTTTATTTCAAAAAAAAAAAAAGAAAAAGAGTCCAATTAATTAGGGACTCATTGAATGCCCTACCGCCATTCGGACAGGAGAAGGGACAACCCAACTGGTTGATGTGGGCCATACACATACAGTGTTGGAGTCGGAGGAGTTCTGAGTTTGATTAAAGTATTCTGCTTTCAGCCACCCAACTGCTTCGCTGGTAACGGGCATGGCAAAAGCAGAATACTTTAATAAAATTTCAACTTTCAATATCTAGTTAATGACACGCGAGAAAGATAATTTAAATGTTGTAATTCAATATCTACTCCATGTTTTCCTTTTTTCTCTTATGAATAGTGCAGGTTTACTTGGGAAATTGTATTTGGAACAAAAGAAGGGAATTAGGTTTTTAGCCACATGCATTAAAAAAAAAAAAACAAAAAGGAGGCTTTGTCTTTAGTCTAGGCCATCTAAGTGAGGCATGATCACAGTTTGATTCGATTTCAGCTTCGGTTCAGTTATAATTTTAATTTAATTTGGTTAATATTTCAATTTATTTTTAATTGTAATTTAATCGGATTCAAAATTTTATACTTCAATTTAATTTGATTTTTTTAAAAATTAAAATATCTTAAATCTTTAATAAAAATTTATGTAAACGGTTATATAAAATAATTTTTAGTATTGATTTAATTTTTTATTTTACTTATTTTATTTTTTTTAAGTAATTACTGATTTAACAATTTCAGTTTCAATTCAGAATTACTGACTTAAGTGACGATTCATAATTTTTTTTTTTAAGATTGAAATCTTAACCAGGTTGTCCCTCTTCGCAATTTTAATTCGAACGAAAATTAGATTAACCAGTTCCAATTTGATTCCGATTCGAACTGAGAACGTGTTCACGTCTAATGCATGGTATACTTATAATTTATTTTTGATGCGAAGATTACTTACCATAGTCAACGGGAAAGAAATTTATATTTGGTACCTGGAAGTTGCAAAGAAAAGTAAAAAAAATCATATTGATCTATAATTGGATTGGAGGAGGTCTCATCTCATGTGCGAAGAAGGTTTATGGCGGTGTGTTAGCAGGAACAGAAATTGAATTCCAGCTGTGGAGCCCTGTAGGTGGAGGACGATAACCCAACATTCAATAGGAAGAATGAAAATAAATTTGAAACAAAATAGAGAGAGAGGTGGGGGAGGGGCGAGGGAGAGAGAGAGAGAGAGAGAGAGAGAGAGAGAGGCGTATATGGTAATTGGCAAATACAGAGGCGCAAAAGGGAACAGGAAACCGAAAAGAAGGTGGGGTTTGTTGGGACAAGGAGTCAAGGGGTACAGGGTGTGAATGATGAACAAGACCATCAGATTACAGAGGACTGTCTAAACAAAGGACACCTTTTGAATGAATTGGATGGGGGTGGACTCCATGCGTGCTCTTGCCATTGCCATTGTCATTGGTCCCCACCCCACCCCTTTCTCTCTCATTTCTCTTTCTGCTGAAAATACTTTACCTCTGTGAAACAGTATCTTAGCAGCTGTCCAACTGCTTTGCTCGTTTCTAGATTCCACTGGGCTTGGTCGCTCTTGTTCTTGCTTTTACCATCCATCACCCACGTATACTGTAGAGTTTATTTCTAGTTATACACGCATCTACCAATTGTGGCACTGGACAAGTCCACTCCAGACCACATCGATATCAGTCTAATGTAGTCCTTTTCACCTTCGCTGCCTTAATTGCCTGCTGTGCCTGTAATAAATGTTAAAACGTGTGTTCAGATTTCGTCTTGACGCATCCTGCCTTTCCCTTGCTTCCTTTTTTTTTTTTTTTTTGTTTTTTTGATTTTAGAAGAAGCATTGTTTCGCGTCTTGACAACTGTATAATTTTTAGAATTAAGAGTTATAGTATGTAACCGTAAAAGAATTAGAGTGATGGCATGTATTTCATGCAAGCGCAAGCCTGCGGTTTCTCTGCGGCAGTGCAGCTGATATGAGCCCAGACAAGTTGAGTTGTTTACCTTACAAACTTTGCGGGCATTCAGCAAATAATTTAATAGAATAGACGTGCAAAATAAAAATGAAATTTGTCACGAAAGTAGACACGATCTGATACAACTCTAGATTACCGGTCTGATCAAAACCCCCGCCAAAAAGGTGGGCAACCATTGCCAATCGCAATCAAAGCAACAGCCTCATTTTAAAGAAAGAGAACAACTGAATAGAAAACAAAAGGCGCACATGCTCACGCCAGTCCTGACCATAGAGCAGGGAATGAATAGAAATAATAGCACATAAATTTATAAATTGGTCAGAATCATGGAAATTTCTACTTTGATTATTTTTTTATTTGTAAATATAATTTATTTATAATTTTATACTACATAATAAGTAAAGTTTATTAATATAAAAATAAAAAAATAAATATATGTAATATAAAATTATGAATAAATTATTCTAAAAAAATTATAACACACACCCAATATTATATATAATTTGTGATTTTGTGTCAATACCTTTCAATTTGACCAAATAAAATTATTACTATTTGTGGAATCGTCAATACGGGGAAGACCATGTATTAGTTGGGTTGTTGAATAGCGATCCAGATAAATTCACAAATTAGGGCATTAGCTTTATGATTTTATTAGCTTAGGTCAGCAAATTTTAATTTTGAATAAATTTGACCAACAGTTACAACAAAAATTTGAAAATTGCGGAAGATTACCACAAGGGTTCAAGTTAAAATATTATATATATATATATGAAAAATAAATCCAAATCCCCAATCTAATTACCCGCACACACCTGCCATCTTCAGCATTCGTCATTCAAGTAAATCCTTTTGTAATGGCGCCATTGTGGCCAATTCATGCTCCATTCGCCGGCAACCATCAATCCTTGTTCTGGCCTAAACGCTCGGTCTTCTGCAATTTTCAAATTTTTTGTCAATTGTCGGTCAAGAAGTAGGCCCGACGGATACCACGTCAATAGTTTAATATCTATCATTAACAAAACTTCACCACCCTCTTACATTCACAGACAAAATAAAAACTTGTTGGGCTAAGCTAATAAGATTATAAAGTTACTGGCCGACTTGATCTTCGTCATGTAGATCGCATAAATTTAGCGTCAGTAACACATCACTTTAAAGTAACAGACAGCCTAATGCCTAACATTGACAAATTTACAAAAAATATTGATCTTATTTGTTCAAATTAAATGATATAGACTTGCGATGAATTTTTTTTTTTAAATGTGTTCTTGGTACTTGGTATTTCAGTAACCCAAAGGGCAGTGACAGTAGCGTATCCCTCTCTCTCTTCTCTTTCCTCTCCTCATGGCTGTCAATTTTAGACTCTGAAAATTGTCCATCACATTTCATTCACAAACTAGAGAGATTTCAGAGTTTTTATGGCACCTTAGTTGTTAAAAGTTCAAAATTTTGTTTAGAAGAAAGCTTATATTCAAATTCCCACAAGTAATGTAAGATTTATAAACAAGGGAGAACTATTCACTTGGGATAGTTCACTAATAAATGAACTATTGAAAGGCGGGGCATTCAATTGAGGTGGGCTTCCTTGCACGAGTTAAGCTAGAAAGAGACGTGAGGGGACACGTGTAGAGCCCAAACCGCCCGAGTGAGTGTGAGAGGGAGAGAGAGTGCGTGTGTGTGTGAAATGTGTACTTTTTGCATAATTTAATGACCCAAAGGATGGCCATGGTGGCATCACCTCTCTGCGACTGCATCTATCAATTGCTTTCAATTGTCATTGTCCCAAGTGTTTGGGAATGATTCAAACCCCTCACGTGGGATTACGATTGCGATTGGGACCCCACCCTACTTTTTTTTTTTTTTTGATATCTCATTTCTAATAAAAGAAAACATGTTCCAAGGACAACGAATATTTCTTTGCATCATTATTTCTTCCATCCATTATGTAATAATTAATAATAATACGGGTCTAAAAATAATATGAATTAGTAAATTGGTCCACAGCACCGATTCCAGTGCCTTCCTTTTCTGTGACAAAATGGAAGCTTAAGCCCAACCACTTAGCAGCCCAACCAAGCAAAATATTTCAGACTTTCCCTCGTTTATCATACATTACATTACAGTATACACTATAATTGGACTTTGGATTCGCCGGAAGGAATTTGCAAATACCTACAATAGATTAAAACGATACCTAATCAGAAAATGGTTCCGTTGTTTTTCAAGTGTTTTCTCCCTATCTCTCTCTCTCTCTCTCTTTTTGAGAATTATTGTTTAGATAGAATTGCGTCGTATGAAATAATGAATGTAATGGCCCCCTAGTGGAAAAAAGAAAAAAGAAAAAAAAAAGCCCAAAATGGATCCAAAAGAAAGGAAGTGGAGTCGACAGCGTGCGTCTTACAAGACACAGACTCGGCGCTAGCCCAGCTTTTGTGCTCAGTTGTCCCTGCCACGTATGTCCTCTGTTTTTGTATTATTCTGCCATCCAATTATCGCATCTACAATACTTTTTTTTTTTTTTTGAAAATTTGATACATATCGTCACATCCGCCTTTTTTCTTTTTAATGCTTCTACGGTATCTAATAAATATTTATTCGATTTGATGACAACTTGTTTTTGACGGTGCAAGAATGAGTAAGATTGTTCTTCCGTCCGACAAGGCAGAACCGAAGCGGAAACAAAAAGAGGACCCTTATTAGTAGGGTTTAGCGGGCGGTTAGTTTACTTATTTAGCACGGATGAACATTTTTACATCTTGTTTATAAAAATGACAGTCGCAGCGGCCGGAAAGGAGACCGGAAGAAAGATCATCGATCCTTAAAGCTGTTTGGTGCTTGCTTAGTACCACCAACAGTCTGGCAAATAATAATATATAATGCTTTGCTCTTCTTGGAACGGGAAACTAATCTCCAAGGCAAGAAGAAGAAGAAAAGTAAAGCGGAGCGGTTTTGTTTTTGTTTTTTTTTTTTTGGATTAAAAAAAAAAAGTCGTGCATCCATTTCAACCGTCCACGACGTCAACACATTATCCAGCCATCTAGGATCGAGCATCGCAAGCAATTGGATTAATAATAATTTAATCCAGCCATCTAAGAAATAAGGAATTACAATTTGGACACGATACGCTAACGCTAGTCTCTTTCTTTTGTCTAGTTTGTCTTCCACAGCCTAAGCAGATCCGTTGGGGGGATTGTAATTAAATTTTTATTATTGCGACTAACAAATTGATAATAAAGAATTTATTATTAATAAATATAATTAGTTGTTTAATAATTTTTTGTAATATTTAAAAAATAATAAAACAAGAAATAAAAATATTTTACTCAATTAAATTATAATCATTTTATGTAATTTAAAAATTATTTAATTGTTGTAATTTTTTTGCATTTTTTATTTTATTAAAACAATGGATTTATAAAACGTAAATGTAAGTTGCAATAAGTTTTTATTAAATATAATTTTTGAATTTATCAAATATTAATAAAATTATATTTAATTTAACATTCAAATTTTTTAGATCATAACTTACAATTCGCAGCACTTGATGAGACAAAAACAGATCCCACGGACATTCTTTTTAAATTTTATTCTAGAAAGGAAAACATATATGATGTTATCTCTCTTTCGTTTTTGTTTTTTTTTAATCATTTTGACTGCAGTTTCTCTTTTTTACTACTACTACTACTACTAATAATAATAATAATAATAATAATAATAATAATAATAATATATTACTCTGAAATGCAAAAAATAATAATAAACCGTTATTGTAACATGAAATAATAGGGAGATAGAAATATAATAATAATAATAATTATAATAATAATAATTATTATTACAATCGCAAAACGAGTGGGTGGGAGGAGAACCTAATACACACAAGCGAACCAAGTAGGGCAACGCTGGGTGTCGTATCTTTCGCCTCCGCTCCCTCCTCTTATTAATTTAATTTGGTTATCGGTATCAATCATAGTAATTAGTTACTACTCATATCTTGTAACACCTTTTTTCAAGTTCTAGAATTTGGCACAGCCGACAACCGAAACAGAAGCAAGGGCAGGCAAGCTATGTCCACATCCAACTCATCGACGACATCGTCGCCCTCCATCGCGGCTCGCGGCCGCTTGGCGGTCCTCACCGCCCACTTGGCTGCGGCGGCTTCGGCATCTTCCGACGGCTATCCAATCATCGAGCAGTGTGCTGCCTCTACCAACTTCCCTCTCCCACCGCCCAACGTTCAGGGATCCCTGACCGTCATCGACGACAGGACCGGCAACAAATACCAACTTCCCGTCTCCGAGCACGGCACCCTCAAGTCTTCTGATTTCAAGAAGGTCTTTATTATTAATCATTAATTCTTCTTCTTCTTGTGGTTGGTTTTTCTTGTCTTCTGATCTCAATAAGGTTTTTCTTGTTGCTGCCTTTCCTTTTCTTTGAATCTAACACTTATCAACTGGCTACTACTTCTTTTTCCTCCATCAGGCCTTTTGTTTTGTTTTGTTTTCTGTTCTTTTCTTCTTCTTCTTTTTTTTTTTTTTTCCAATCTCTACCTACCGTGACTAGAGGATGAGTGCGATCTTTAATGACGAATTTGAATGATTTGTGTATTAACTAGGTTTACTTTTTCATTTGACCAAACAAATCATTGATCTCTTAGTAGTTAACTAAGGTAATTTCCCATGTTCCCATGCTGACCTTGTTTTGATTTTTAGGCACCCGCCTGCAGACGGGAAACACACACCAAAAAAAAAAAACATAAAAAGGAAACATTAGGTTTGGTTTAATTCAACGTATCTGATTATTTCCCACGATCACGTTATGAGTTTTATTTTTTCTGGGCTTTTGGGGGCGGGACGGGGGAGTTATGTAAAGATTTATCTCATGGAGTACCATAGAAATAATAGTGCCACTTAGCTGATTTTAATTGAGTGCTTTAACAGGAATTTGATGTTTGCCATGGGACCCTATAAAGGACTTAAATTTAAAACAATGTTATCTGTACTTTTCTCTGTGTTTTTTTTTTCTTTTTTTCTGGTATGAATTCATCTATTTATCTCATTGCATTATGACCAGATTGTATTGTTCTGCACTATTATTGTATTTTGGTAAGGTGTTATCTCTCAGTGACTGTCTGTGTCGAAATTACAGATATCAACTGGAAAGAATGACAAGGGGCTTAAACTTTATGACCCGGGGTATTTGAACACTGCTCCTGTTCGGTCTTCAATCTCGTACATTGATGGTGATGAGGGTATTCTCAGATACAGGGGCTATCCAATTGAGGAATTGGCTGAGAGTAGTACCTTTTTGGAGGTGGCGTACCTCATAAGTGAGTGGCCCATGCCTACACTTGATGAACTCCACATCTGCTGCTCAATTAATTGAGCAGAGAGTGCATTTTATTTTCTATTTGAATCTTCCAGTCATCGTTTCAAAATTGGTAGAGGAAACATTCTTCAAAGACCTTGCAAGTGAGCATGCATGATGACCTTTTTCCATCCAACAAAGTTTGGTGATACATAGATATGTGTATCTGGAGACCCAACCCACAGTAACATTTCATTCAGTACCCTGGAAAAAGGAACTTTTGTTGATTCTGTAGTTTCAGCGTTAAATGAGATCTGATCGTAATGATTTGAACTCCAATTTGAAACATTTATGCTAACCATAGATGGAAGAGAGAGAGAGATCCTGCCACAAGAAGAAGAATATGTCTCTCATCAAGTTTACCTTTTTTCTGCCTTTTTTTTTTTTTTTAATTTTTCTTGTGGGACTGTTTTTCTTCTTTTAAACAATTTTATCTGTCTATTTCCTTTCACTGTGTAGTAGTTTTATTCATTTGATTGAGATTTTTATCTATATATGTATTTTTTTTTCAGTGTACTGCAATTTTCACCAGCTTATATATATATATTCTTGCTCCTTTTTCTTAGTGTATGGGAATCTGCCATCTGAAAGCCAATTAGCAGACTGGGAATTTGCTATTTTTCAACATTCAGCTGTACCTCAGGGTGTTTTAGTGCGTCTCTCTCTCTCTCTCTCTCTCTCTCTCTCTCTCTCTCTGTTTGCAGGTGTATGTGTGCATGCGTGCCTGCATTTTTGGGGGAGGGTTTTGATGTGAGAGCATGTGGACAGAATCCCAACATGATTTCTGTAGGATCTATGAATTAGATCCTGTAATATCAAATTACTCAATTTAGGGTTAAGATATTCCAAGTGTCTTGGTAAAGGCATATGTGGTGGAATATGAAATATTAGTTGCTCAAAACCATCATTGCATTTCCCTGGAGGGGGAGGTTTCTTCCAGTGTCAACTTTTGACCCTTAAAATTTCCATTATAAAGCAGATTTTCATTTCTGTTTACTAATGCAATCAAATAGAGCCTCTTCTTTACAATGAAACTGGAGCTTTTATTTCTGACAGGAAGTTATGCCCTTAAATTTGCTTACAGGATATTATACAGGCAATGCCTCATGATGCACATCCAATGGGTGTACTAGTCAGTGCAATGAGTGCTCTTTCCATCTTTCATCCAGATGCTAACCCAGCTCTACAAGTAAGTTCAAGGGCTAGCTTTAAGGATGGAAAGGATTAAGCATGGGTGAACTGTATTTCTTGTACTCTTGCCTTGCATTCTTAACCATATAAAAACAAGTATCTCTTTCACATTGTTGCGGTAATTTAAAAACTAACTTTAACACTCTGAAGTGAATTGCATTTTTGGTATGCTATAGATTTTGCATATGTACGTCATGGTCGTTTTTGAGGTTTCTGGGTAATTCTGTTTCACATTTCCTTTTATTGTGTAGGGGCAAGATCTGTACAAGTCAAAGTCAGTGAGAGACAAACAAATTGCGAGAATTCTTGGAAAGGTTGGCTTATTCAATATTACTTTTTTTTTTTCTTTCCCCTGTCTTGAAAGGATGGTAGGATATGCTATCTTTGTTGTCACATTGCAATTTGGAGTTACATAAGTGTTTTTATGGAAGTGTTGCTGAAGTTATATTGCAGCATTCCTTTAGCTATGTGTCTCAAGTTATTTCTTGCGATCTTTCAACTTATTCAAGAAAATTTTGCAGGCACCAACCATTGCAGCAGCAGCTTATTTGAGGTTGGCTGGCAGACCTCCTGTTCTCCCTTCGAGCAACCTTTCTTATGCGGAGAACTTTTTATACATGCTAGATTCATTGTATGCACATCTTTGTTCAAAAAATTTATCATTATTTACTGAATGTTGAAATTATTTTCCTCTTTGCCTAATTTCACTTTACTTGTTCTGGACTACAGAGGCAATAGGTCTTACAAACCTAATTCTCGTCTGGCTCGAGTGCTAGACATTCTTTTTATCCTCCATGCGGAACATGAAATGAATTGCTCCACTGCAGCTGCGCGACATCTTGCATCAAGGTATACCATATACATCATTGTTGAAACTCTCAACAGAGACGAATGACCCTTAATCTTTTCTTATTTCCATTAACTTTCTGTGCAGTGGAGTCGATGTATACACTGCACTTGCTGGGGCCGTTGGAGCACTGTATGGTCCTCTTCATGGTGGAGCAAATGAGGTAAGTTTATTGGCATGTTTTCATCAATTTGATTTAAATAAATAATTGACTGTAGTTTCCAGTTGTAATTTTTTCCAAAATTATGGCAATTAAACCTGTTCCTCATCTGGATGCAGGCTGTGCTTAAAATGTTGAGTGAGATTGGAACTGTTGAGAATGTTCCAGATTTCATTGAGGGAGTGAAAAACAGGTGATCATTCCCTTTAAGTTATTTAGATTTATCCCCAATGAATGCCATGGTGAATTCCTTTCTTGAGCAATATTTGCACCTTTCCCTTTCTTTAGGAAACGGAAAATGTCAGGTTTTGGCCATCGTGTGTACAAAAACTATGATCCCAGGGCAAAGGTCATCAGGAATCTGGCTGAAGAAGTATTTTCCATTGTTGGCCGGGATCCTCTTATTGAGGTAACTTGGTTCTCTTTATGGTTTCCTTGTTGCTTGCTTATGGCCTTACATGTCATTTGTCAAAGGTTTGTACTGTGCTGGATATAAGTTGTGAAAATGTTTAACGCTGACCAAAAATAACAATGTTTGCAGAACTATGATTTCAATGCAATTATGAAGAACCATCACCATGCATAAAAGTGAGAATTAGGTTATTAAGATATAAAACTCTGTAGTCTGGTATCATCTGAGGGTATTATTTAAGGCCATAAATCTGTTTAAATGGGTTTTTGGACTGTTCTTGTCCTTGAATGCAATAAGTATGCCCCACAGTCCAATGACCATTTTATGTTTGCTTAAACATGAGCCTGAGAGGAACAGGTCATGGGCATTTAGGCCACGTTGTTGTGGATGTTTTGGTTCTGTTATATGGTGTTTACAATCGTTGACATCTGCAAATTTTGTATTTTTAAAAGTGTGTTTACTTGATGGTAGCTCTATGGTTATCAAGAGAAAATTTAGCAAGTACGCTCTGGTGAGCCTTTTGGCATTTCTGTTCTTTTGTTTTCTTCAACATGGCATTAGGCAAGTAGTTGCAGGATTTATGTTATTTCCAGTTTCTTGTGCCTTATTTTCTGTTTTTGCAGGTAGCAGTTGCTTTGGAGAAGGCTGCACTCTCAGATGATTACTTTGCTCAGAGGAAGTTGTATCCGAATGTTGATTTCTACTCCGGGTTGATTTATAGGTAAGTATAGGATCTTGGTTTGGATTTGCAAGCACTTGACTGGAGATTTGCAAACAGAATGTTCATTTTCTCCTCTAGCATGAAGCAGATCATGGAATAATGAGCAATGAATAATTCTTGATGACAGGGCAATGGGATTCCCGACAGAGTTCTTCCCTGTTTTATTTGCAATTCCTCGAATGGCTGGTTACCTAGCACATTGGCGAGAGTCACTTGATGATCCTGATACAAAGATAATGAGACCACAGCAGGTTACTTTAAGTTCTTACTTTAATTTGCCTTTTGTATCTTCTTTATATGCACGTGGGGCGCGGCACACGCATGTATACATGGTCATAATCATCATGGCTCAAACTGCGCCATAGGCCCATTAGCATTTCCTTGGAGCAAATAGAACAATTTTAGTTAGCTAGATTATATTAAAGACACCAAAATTATTGAGGTTGCAACAAAAGCTGCTTGAAACGCCTTCATTGACCAAGTGCTTATTAATACCTGGTGGGGAGAAATAGAACGTTCCATTAGATGTGTTTCTGATTCTTGTGCCTTGACCAGGTATACATGGGGGAATGGTCGCGGCATTATATGCCTCCTAAAGAGCGGATGATATCAACAAATGCAGACGGGCTTGGTCAGGTGTCCACTTCAAATTCGTCTAGGCGACGACTTGCTGGATCTGGGATTTAGGCAGATACTGGGTTTAATACTAAAGAGTTCCCAGGAAATAAATGATGCGAAAATTTCGGACATATGAATAAAATATTGTATCTTTGAATGCGAACATGCATTTGCAAGCTCAAAGTCTCTTTGTTCTGTCCATGTAATAATGCTCTCAATTTAAAATAAAAATTTTATTCAAGACAAAAAAAAAATAGAAGTAAAAATATTTTTGTTGAGGCTCGTCTCTTTTTGTTTTGCTGGGTTGTGTTAGTGGGTTTTTCCTATACTGTAATAGAGCCTTCTTCGTCATTAAATAGCTGTTTTGATTGCATTGGCTTTGTCAGTTTACTTGCCCGGTTCCCTGTCAAAGTGTAGGACGTTTTAAAATTTTTAATTAAAATGTAATTTTAAAAATATTTAAATTTTATTCAAAATTTTCTTTATATTATACACATGCAGGGCAAAATCCTGCTCAAGGTGCCGACGGAGAGTAAACATTATAGAAAGAGATTGGCTCCTTGACATCCAAAAGCCATGACTCAAGGTGCCGATATACAGTCCATTCTCTCCTGGATTGTTGAATAACGCTGCATATTGATTATTTTCAGGATATGGAGTATTAGTTGCTTCATGAATCAGAAGTATTTGACCCCTTGCATCTTGCGACTGATGGGCCCGAACCTTTCCGGTCGGAACAAATGCCTCCCCATGTACTACTTGATCATCAATGTTAAGTGGAGAGTTTGATTGCGGTATATCAGAATTGGCAAGCAGGGGAAGGGTGGAGCACACTGTGTTGCCATTGCCGGTTGGTTCTTGAACGAGAGTTTTGAAACTTGAGCTATCTGTAATGTAGACCTGGGGACGTAAAACTTGTATCAGGCAGCTGTTGACTTGGATCGTCTGACCATTCTTTAGTAATCTTGTGCAGAGATCCATTCACTTTCTTTCTCATCATCGATCGTTTACGCGTAAGCGCAACAAATGCGCTTGGCTGGAACCACGAGCCTTCTTCCACACTACTGGGAGCCTGGAAGCCCCAGGAGACGAGATAAAACGTATCCAATGAGGAAGATGGATGGGTACGTCCTCTAGTCAGTCCTAAAATACCCCAAATCAAATATATAATTAACCGCTAAATATACATCGTGTCAGAAATCAGATTATGCTAGTCCGCGCTCATGACCACCGACCAATACATTAATTCATCCTTCTGTCACCGTGTGTGCGCGCCCCGGCAAAATGGTGTTTGTAATGTAAAAATATGAGCTTTCTTGAAAATTCCAAAGTCTGTTGGTTATTAAGCTGCTTTCATTGGTTCAATATATCGATGGGTAAAAAAAAGTGACACAAAATTTTCCGACTACAAAAGATCTATTTTAATGGTCTACGATTTATGTATTATAACTACATGAGTAGAAAAAAGAAAGGGGAGAAACACCTACAATTTCTATTAAAAATGGAAAAATTTGTCTATGGTCAGCCAAGTTGAGAACGCTCTAACGCTGAACTCGTATGTACTTTAAATTTGGGAAGTCGCTTGTAATTGGTATTATCCGTAAGACAACTTGAAATTAAGCTAAATCTCTTGAACCCTTAACCTTGAACCCTATGAACCCTCATTGAACCATATGAACCTTAAACCTTATGAACCTTAAACCCTTTGAACTCTGAACCTTAAACCTTGAATGCTCTAAACCTTGAACTCTAAACCCTGAATTCTCTAAACCACGAACCCTTTGAACCATAAACCCTTTAAACTTTGAATCCTATGAACTCTGAACCCTTTGAACTCTGTGAACCCTGAACCCTATGAACCCTAAACCTTCTGAACCTTGAACCCTTAATCCTGAATCCTGAACCCTGAACCCTGAACCCTATGAATGGGGGTTCAGTGTTCAGGGTTCACAAGGTTCAATGTTTAGGGTTTATAGGGTTTAGAGTTCATAGGGTTTGAGGTTTATAAGGTTCAGGTTTCATAGGATTTAGGGCTTACAGGGTTTAGGTTTCATTGGGTTCAAGGTTAAGGATTCAAAGATCAGGGTTCATATGGTTTAGGATTCACAGGGTTGAGGGTTCACAAGGTTTAGGGTTCATAGGTTTAGGTTTCACAAGGTTTGGGGTTATAGGCTTTATGGTTTATAGGGTTCGGGGTTCATAAGGTTCTCGGTTCACAGGGTTCGAGGTTTATAGGGTTCAGGGTTCGTAGGGTTTAGGGTTCGCAGGGTTTAGGGTTCGCAGGGTTTAGGGTTCACAGGGTTTAGGGTTCATAGGGTTCAAGGTTTATGGGGTTTAGGGTTCCTAGAGTTTGGGGTTTACAGGGTTCCGGGTTTACAAGGTTTAGTGTTCACAGGGTTCAGGGTTCATAAAGCTCTAGGTTCACAGAGTTTAAGGTTCGCAGGGTTTAAGGTTTGTAGGGTTTAGGGTTCACAAGGCTCGCAGGGTTTAGGGTTCCCAGGGTTTTGGTTTCACAAGGTTTGAGGTTTACAAGGTTCGGGGTTTATAGGGTTCTAGGTTTGCAGGGCTTTGGGTTTGTGGGGTTTAGGGTTCCTAAGGTTAAAGGTTCATAGGGTTTAGGGTTTATAGGGTTTAGGTTTCACAGGGTTCAGGTTCACAAGGTTTAGGGTTCACAGGGTTCGAAGTTCATAGGGTTCTAGGTTTGCAGGGCTTTGGGTTCATAGGGTTTAGGGTTCCTAGGGGTCAGGGTTGATAGGGTTTAAGGTTCACAAGGTTCTAGAGTTCATAGGGTTCCGAGGTACATAGCGTTCAACGTTTACAGGGTTCTAAGTACATAGGGTTCCAGGTTCACAGAGTTTTGGAGTCATAGTGTTCAGGAGTCATAAGATTTTACGTTCACTAGGTTTTAGGCTAATAGGGTTTAGGGTTCATAAAGTTCCTGAATGATAGGGTTCTGTGTTCACAGGGTTCTGGGTTCACAGGGTTTTGGGTTCACAGGATTCCAGGTTCATAAGGTTCTGGGTTTATAGTGTTTTCGGTTTACAATGTTCACGGTTCATGGGGTTCCAAGTTTATAACATTTCGGGTTTGTAGCATTTAGGCTTCATAGGGTATTGGTTTCATAGTGTTCTAGTTTCACAGGGTTCCGATAATGGCTTCATAGGCATGGAACGAAGACACTACGAAGAAGTTCCGGGAGTTACGAAGGAAACTTCGAGCTTATATTGGTCATGGGTTGAGAACAGGAATTGAACTCTATGAGATTTAATCTCCCGTTGTTCCTTAGTAGCTCAGTGGTAGAGCGGTCGGCTGTATTTCGATTTCACAGTATCCTGGTTTCATAGGGTTTCTATTTCACAAGGTTTTGCTTTCATAGTGTTCTGGTTTCACGGTGTTTTGATTTCATAGGTTTCCAGTTTCATAGTGTTCCTGATTCATACGTTTTCAGTTTGATAGTGTTTTGGTTTCATAGGGTTTCAGTTTCATAGTGTTACATTTTCCCTATGTTTCAGTTTCATAGTATTCCGGTTTCATAGGGTTCTTGTATCATAGGTTTCGGTTTTACAGGGTTTTGATTTCATAGGGTTTTGGTTTCATAATGTTTCGATTTCACAGGGTTCTAGTTTCACAGTGTTTTGATTTGATAGTGTTTCAGTTTTATAGTGTTTTGATTTCATAGTGTTCCGGTTTCACAGGATTCCGATTTCATAGGGTTATAGTTTCACAATGTTTTGGTTTCACATAATTTGGGCTTCACAGTGTTTTGATTTCACAAGTTTCTAGTTTCACAGTGTTCTAGTTTTACATGTTTCCGATTTCATAGTGTTCTAGTTTCCTAAATTTTTGGTGTTATAGTGTTCCATTTTCACAAGGTTTCAGTTTCACATTGTTTTGGTTTCCTAAGGTTCTAGTTTCATAGTGTTTTGGTTTCACAGGGTTCTAGTTTCATAAGGTTTCGATTTCATAGGGTCTTGCTTTCACAAAGTTTTAGTTTCACGTTGTTCCAGTTTCACATTATTCCACTTTCATGTTGTTTCGGTTTCATAAGATTTTGGTTTCACAGGGTTTCGGTTTTGATGTGTTTCGGTTTCATAGTGTTCCAGTTTCACATTGTTCCGGTTTTATAAGGTTTTGGTTTCATAGGTTCTAATTTCACTAGGTTCCGGTTTCATAGGTTCCAATTTCACTGGGTTTTGGTTTCATAGGGTTTCGGATTTATAGGCTTCCGGTTTCATAGGGTTCTGGTTTCACAGTGTTCCGATTTCACAGAGTTCTAGTTTCACAGGTTTTTTGTCTCACAGGGTTTCGCTTTCATAGTGTTTCAGTTTCACAGTGTTTAAGTTTCACAGTGTTCAGGTTTCATAGTATTCCGGTTTCATAGTGTTCTGATTTTACAGTGTTTCAATTTTATAGTGTTTTGGTTTCAAAGGATTTCGATTTCACAGGGTTTTGCTTTCACAGTGTTTCAATTTCATAGGGTTCCGGTTTCATAGGGTTCCAGTTTCACAGGGTTTCGGTTTCATCGTGTTTTAGTTTCACAATGTTTTGGTTTCATAGTGTTCTAGTTTCACATTGTTTCGATTTTATAGGTTTTGATTTCACTAGGATCTGATTTCACAAGTTCCAATTTCATTGGATTCCAGTTTCATAGGGTTTCAGATTCACAAAGTTCCAGTTTTGTAGGGTTCCAGTTTCATAGTGTTCCGATTTCACAGAGTTCCAATTTCATAAGTTTTCTATTTCACAAGGTTTCGCTTTCACAATGTTCAAGTTTCACAGTGTTCAGGTTTCATAGTGTTCCGGTTTCACAGTATTCCAATTTCACAATGTTTCGATTTCACAGTGTTCCGGTTTTACAGGGTTTCAATTTCACAGGTTTTGCTTTCACATTGTTCTGATTTCACAGGGTTCTAGTTTCACAGCGTTCGGGTTTCACAGGGTTTCGGTTTCATAAGTTTCTAGTTTCACAATGTTCCGGTTTCACAGGGTTTCATTTTCACAGTGTTTCGATTCTTGTTTCATAGTGTTCTGGTTTCACATTGTTTCGATTTCATAGTTTTCTAGTTTCACAGGGTTCCGGTTTCATAGTATTCCACTTTCATAGTGTTCCGATGTCATAGGGTTCCAGTTTCAGTGTGTTTCGGTGTCATAGTGTTTCGGTTTCATAATGTTCTGGTTTCACAATGTTCCAGTTTCATAGTGTTCCAATTTCACAGTATTTCGGTTTCATAGGGTTCCGATTTCACAGGGTTCCGGTTTCAAAGTGTTCTAGGTTAACAAGGTTTCGCTTTCATAGTGTTTCAGTTTCACAATGTTCCAGTGTCATACAATTTGGGTTTCATAATGTTCCAATTTCATAGCTTTCTAGTTTCATATTGTTCCAAATTCATAAGTTTCTGATTTCATAGTGTTCTGGTTCCCCAATTTCTGGTTTCGCAATATTCCAATTTCATAAGGTTTTGGTTTCATAGTGTTCTAATTTCACAGGATTTCGCTTTCACAAGGTTTCACTTTTACAATGTTTCGATTTCACAGGGTTCCGATTTCATAGTGTTCCGATTTCACAGGGTTCTGGTTTCACGGTGTTTCGATTTCGCTGTGTTCCGGTTTTATAGTGTTCTAGTTTCATATTGTTCTGGTTTCACAAGGTTCTGGTTTCACAGTGTACCAGTTTCATAGGTTTCGATTTCACTAGGTTTTGGTGTCATAGGGTTTTGGTTTCACAAGATTTCAAATTCACAGTGTTTTGGTTTCATAGGGTTTCGGTTTCACAATGTTCCAATTCCATAAAGTTATAGTTTCACAGGATTTCAGTTTCACAAGGTTTCACTTTCACAGGGTTTCAGTTTCAGTTTCACAAGGTTTCATTTTCACAGTGTTTTAGTTTCACAGTATTCAAGTTTCACAGTATTCAGGTTTCACAGAATTCTAGTTTCACAAGGTTTCGCTTTCACAGTGTTTAGGTTTCACAGTGTTTCGGTTTCATAATGTTCTGATTTCACACTGTTTTGGTTTCACAGGGATTCGATTTCACAGGGTTTTGCTTTCACAGTGTTTTGGTTTTATAGTGTTTCGGTTTCATAAAGTTCTAGTTTTATAACATTCCTATTTCACAGGGTTCTGACTTCATAGGGTTCCGATTTCATGCAGATGCATGTAGTTCCTGGTTCGTAGAGTTTCAGATTCACGGAGTTCTGGATTCGCAAAGTTCTAGATTCGCAAAGTTTCGGATTCGCAGAGTTTTGAATTCGTGTAGTTCCGGATTCGCGTAGTTCTAGGTTCGCAGAGTTCTAGATTCATGTTGTTCCGGATTCGCAGAATTTCAGATTTGCGTAGTTCAGAATTTACAGAGTTCTGGATTTGCGTAGTTCCAGTTTCACCATGTTCCAGATTCACATAGTTCCGAATTCATGTAGTTTTAGATATGAAGAGTTCTGGATTTGTGTAGATTAGGTTTCGTAGAGTTTCAGATTTGTAGAGTTCTGAATTCGTATAGTTTCAGATTCATAGATTTTCGAATTTGGGTAGTTCCGGATTTGCAGTGTTTTGGATTCGTAGAGTTCAGGATTCGCATAGTTCCAATTTCTTAGAATTTCGAATTCGCAGAGTTCTAGATTCGCGTAATTCCGATTTTGCAAAGTTCTAATTTCGCAGAGTTTTGAATTCATAGAGTTTCAGATTCGTAGAGTTCTAGTTTTGCAGAGTTTTGGTTTCGCAGTGTTCTAAATTCACAAAGTTTCATTTTCGTAGATTTCTGGTTTTTGAAAGTTCTAGATTCGCGGTGTACTAGATTCATAGAGTTCCAGATTCACAGAGTTCCGGATTGGCAGACTTCCAGATTGGTAGTGTTTCAAATTCGCAGAGTTCCGATTTCCCTGGGTTCTTGATTCGTCGAGTTCTGGTTTCTCAGAGTTTTCGATTTATAGAGTTCCGTTTTCCTAGGGTTTCGGATTCGTAGAGTTCTGGTTTCACAGAGTTTCAGATTCGCAATGTTCTAGATTTACAGTATTCTGATTTCGCACAGTTTTGGATTCCCAGAGTTCCAGATTCGTAGAGTTGTGGATTCGTAAAGTTCTGGATTGATTGAGTTCTGGATTGGTAGTGTACCAAATTCCTAGAGTTTCGGTTTTGCAGAATTCTGGATTCGTAGGGTTCCAGTTTCCTAGAATTTCAGATTCATAGAGTTTCAGTTCCACAAAATTATGGATTCATATAGTTCCGGATTCACAGAGTTATGGATTCGCAACGTAACTCTCTGAAAAACCAGAGCTTTGCTAATCTGGAACACTACCAATTTGAAATTTTGCCAATTTGGAACTCTATGAATCACAGAGTTCTGAATTCGGAGAGTTCTAAATTCACGTAGTTTCGGATTTGCAGAGTTTCGTTTTCATGTGGTACTAGTTTTGTAAAGTTTCGAATTGGCAGAGTTCCGGATTTGCATAGTTCCCATTTCGCAAAGTTCTGGATTTGCAGAGTTCTGAATTCGTGTAGTTCTGGATTCTCAAATTTTTAGATTCCCATTGTTCTGGTTTCGCAAAATTCTGAATTCACGGATTTCCCGATTCATGTACTTTTAGAGTCTCAGATTTTTAGATTCACGTAGTTCTAGATTCTTAGATTTCTGGATTCACATAGTTTCGATTTTGTAGAGGACCGGATTCGCAGAGTATTAGATTCACAGGGTTTCAGATTCGTGTAGTTTCAGATTCGCAGAGTTCCGGATTGTCGTCTTTTCGAATTCGTAGAGTTCTAGATTCGTGTAGTTCCGGATTTGCAGAATTCTGAATTCGCAGGGTTTTGAATTCTCATTGTTTCGGTGTCGTAGAGTTTCGAATTAGTGGTGTTTCAGATTCACGTAGTTTTGGTTTCGCAGTGTTTTGGATTCGTGGAGCTTCAAATTCACGTAGTTCTAAATTTGTAGAGTTCCGGATTCGCGTAGTTCCGGTTTCGCAGAGTTTCGGATGGATAGATTTTCGGATACACATAGTTTCAGATTTGCATAGTTTTGGAGTTGCAGAGTTCTGAATTCGCATAGTTTTGGTTTCGTAGAGTTTCGAATTGGCGGAGTTCCAGAATTGCATAGTTTCGGTTTCGTAGAATTACGGATTGACGGATTTGCAGATTCGCATAATTCTAGTTTCACAGAATTTTGGATTCGTAGAGTTCTAAATTTGCGTGGTTTCGAATTCGCAGAGTTCTGGATTCGCATAGTTCTGGTTTCGCAGAGTTCTGAATTAGCAGAGTTCTAGAATTGCATAGTTTCAATTTTGTAGAATTACGAATTGACGGAGTTTCGAATTCGCAGAGTTTTAATTTCGTAGAGTTCCAGATTCGCAGAATTTTGGATTTGTGTAATTTCGGATTCGTAGAGTTTCAGATTTATAGAGTTCCAGATTCGCGTAGTTCTAGGTTCGTAGAGTTCCAGATTCACGTTGTTCCAGTTTTAGCCAAGTCTGAATTTGCATAGTTTCATATTCACGTAGTTTCAGATATGAAGAGTTCCGAATTCGTGTAGATCAGGTTTCGCAGAGTTCCAGATGTGCGTTGTACCAGATACGCAGAGTTCCAGATTCGTAGAGATTTAGATTCATATAGTTTCGGATTCACAGAATTCAGGATCCACAGAGTTCCAGTTTCCTAGAGTTTGGAATTTGCGGAATTCTGGATTTGCATAGTTCAGGTTTTGCAGAGTT
>CM038601.1:0-94168 GCA_021533255.1 Ceriops tagal
CATTTATTACAAGATGAGAATGTTCCCATGACCTACTTTTAGTCATGAGAAATCAACCATACTGTCGAATTGAATTGAGACCCATCCTCATCCCCCTAGCAGCAGAACAAAATTGATTTTTTCTAATCATGAACCAAAGAATAGTTTGGCTGCTAACAACAAAAGCATCTTCTTGTCTGCCTTTTTGATATTTTCAACTTTTTCAATCTAGGGATTGCCACTGAAGATAATTTGAAAAACTTAGCAGGGGAAAAAGGAGAAGATCACAGACAGTGAATGAAATGTGTAACAGAACAGCACAATGCACCTCAGAATGAACATTTTGACGAAATTCATCTAGACTATCACCAATCTTCTCAATCAACTAAAATATTATGCGTGACAAAGCCATAGCTTCCATCTTCAGCTTGCATTTCTTAAGCGAACAGCCTTTCTTTGGCCTCACATGAATCTCCCCAGTCTCTCGATGCAGAGATAAAACGACATCATCAATCCGTCTCAGAATGACCTCCATTGCAGTTATGCTCTTACCATCCTTGTCCTCAAGAGTGATAGCCCTGATTTGTTTGTGAGCTGCAACGAATAGAACTGCCATCTGAAGGAGCTTTCCTTCCTCAACATAATTCAAAAGTTCATCAAACGTTTGATCTGTGTGCTGTGCAATCAGGCTAATGCAATCCAAGAACATTTTCTGTCAAAAGGGATGAAACACAACACCATAATCATAAAAAGCCCAGAAAAAAAAAAGACCCCAAAAAAGCATGTGGTACAACATGACAAAACACGGGTTGGATGAGGGCCATAGAAATGAAACAAAACTTGTGAAAGCAAAACATGAAATTAAAGACAGACCATCTGTGGAAGAGAAAGCCAAAAGATGAGCTTTAAAACAGAGTCTCTCTCGGTCCAGCACTCCAATTGAAGGCTGCAGTGCATCAACAAGAAGCCAAAATTAAACTAAACCATCAAGAAGCGTATCGCATAAATGAACAGTAATCAATGGAAAGTAAAGACATAAAGATAGAGACTTTTGGTTGGCAGAGTAAATATAGAAAAAAAAGGAAAATAAAATAGCATAGGGTGAAGGGGAAGGTAAAGGCAGGCAACAGGTGTCTTCGACTGCGACATTGAGTGGAATAAGATCATGCACACCATAACGGCCTGCGGTTCGGACTTCGGTGCGCAGTCCATGCGCAAGAAGCAACTCCAAAAGATCGTATGAGAAATTAGCAGCAGCTCTGTGAAGAGGATATTCGCCCTCGAAAGGGACGTTTAAATTGACTTTTAAACCAGACTCCCCTTGCAGCAGTGCCTTGGCGATGTTGATAGCAGAGGCATGGCAGACTACGTAGAAACGGGAAGGCAACAAGTAGCCTTTGCAGCCAATCCATAAACGAGGGCAGCTTCTGATATATTCCATAAACTTAACCTTGTCGTCTGAAGCAACGACATCTCTGTACACTCGATAATTCTCCAAACCGATCTTCCATCCATACAATTTATCCGCAGCTACCTGCTTTCCACGTGTATATATATATATATAATACCAACTTCGAATTTAACAGGTACAATCACTAATTTACAAAGTAAAGAAGAAGAAGAATAAGAAAGGCTAGAAACCAAAGCTTCTTCGTCATCCACCCCATCCCAGTTCGTTCTGGGAAAGATCGAATCCGTGCCTATGAAAAGATCAAGACTCATATCAGCAACCACGACTTCGTCCAATCGATCGAGAGCCTTTATGCGATTGTGTTTGTGGTGGCAGCGACGGCGCCAGCCCGAGAGAGTCAGCGGGGAAGAATTGGCGATGCGGAAGACTAGGGCAAACGAAAATAATTTTGATCGGATACCTAGACTGTTTTTACGATCCTCACTCACTCTTTCTATCAATAAAAATATTCTACAACTCCACGCTGGTAGCCTTTTAATCGCATCCCGAGGCACATTTTTATTTTTCAAATAAAAATTGCTTACAGTTGACTGTTAATTTTTTTTTAATCGAGATTGTAATTCAATTGATTTAAAATAAAAATTTTAATTAATTAAATTAAATTATTTAAACAAACATTTAAAATATAACAAAAATATAATTAAAGTATTATTATTAATAAAATAATTACTTATTTATTTATTTTATATAATAAATTTAAGTCTATACATAATATAATTTTAAAAATATAATAATAATAATTTTTAAACTTACATGATATATAAATTTTTTTAATATAAGTCCTAAGATAAAAAATTTAACATTAACATTAAAAATTATTTAATTATTTGGATAAAAATAAAAAATAATAACTTAATTTAAAAATAAAAATATATTATTGATATAAAAAATAATCAAAAATAAATAAAAAGTAATAAAAAATTAAATAAATAAATAAAATAACTTAGATGGTATATCAAAATATCTAAATAAGATTAAATAATAAAAATGAAAGGTAAAAGGATAAGTAATCATTACTTTTTAATATATATATATATATATATATATATATATATATTTCCTATTTTCCATACCATACAAATGTTTTAATATCCAAAATAGAGTAATTGTGAAATAAAGAAACAAACTTCAAACTTGTTAAATTAAAATTATAATTAGTGTTTAGCATATATGTGTATATATTAAATTCTTATTTAAAATTTGTGATAATAAAAGATGCATGGGATGTTGATACAATAATCTTTAATAGTATAAATATGTTTGAGGTAAATAAGAGTGTACTACAATATTTGAAAGATTTTAACCCGAACCACCGGTCTTCATTTTCTTCTTCTTCCCCTTTTGAAATTTCAACTGAAAAGTAAACTCCCAATTATTATAGCAATTATAAGTTCGGAAGAAAATAAAATAAAAATAAGATAAAAGGAAAAAGGATGACGTTTACATAAAGGATAGCAATTATAATATACTTTTATAAAGTAATAACAGTCTCTTCCCTGACTAGTGAACATGAAGGTCATGCCATTAAGAAAGAAAACCAACCCCTCTTATGGCTATACATATTATTCTTTATTCAGTGCTCTAAAATTTTTTTAAAATCTCATCAAATTTTATTCATATTGTTAAAAAATATTCAAATGATAACAGTTCAATTTTATTTTGTCATTTTACAAGACATAATATCTCTCAAGATTTGAATCTTTGTATCTACCCATCATGCTTACATAGTAAAAAACGTAAGGAGAGATTCTTGAATTAAGAATGTGTGCCTTTAAAAATTTTGGCCAAAAAAAAAATAATAACTCTATGATCAGAGAAAAACATCATTTAAGAAAATATATAAAAATATTAATAGTATGACAATATTTAAACAAGATTAAATAACACAAATGAAGAGTAAAAAACATAAATTATTAATTTTATTCTTATAAAGCATATATATATATATTATTTCTTATATTTTATATCCATTAGTAACTATAACACCAAAAAAATAAGTTTAGGGCAAAGTAATATCGCACAAATCCAAAAAGAAAAAAAAAAGTACGGAAAAAATTCTTTATTATTTTATTTTCCAAACCCCTTATTTCATAACCATCCTTATTTTATCGTTAGCCTTACTCTCTATTTTATTACATAATAAAATGTTTATAATTGAGTTATTAATTTTTAAGACTTCTCAAGTAAATACGACACTTCCTACCAACGCGCAAAATCGTACACACAAGCAATACATAAATTACAGAGCTCAAAACTTTGAATAGGGTTGATATGAAAATAGGGTTGTCCAAGATCATCTCTCCAAAGCTTCCGTTAAAGTCCCCTTACTTCAGCCTTCTCTAATGTGTCCATACAAATTGCTTGATGAGTTGCTTGATGAGCCAATTCATCAGCTACAGCGTTGGCTTCTCAATAATCCCAACGAAAACGGAATATTGGGATAAGATTCAATTTGGAGAACACAGCTGACAAAGATGCTTGATGTTCCATTTCGAGTGATGACACACCACTAAGCACGTTAATTACGTACCTCGAATCTCCCACAATTTCTAATTTTGAAATTTTCATGTTGACTGCCAAACTAACTAAACAGTAGGCAGCAGCAATCTCAACTTTTGCAATTGAGGTTGGATTTTCTATATACATCAACCTACTTCCAACCTTGGTGCCTCTCAATCTAATTATAGCCGAGATACCACCATGTATTTTGTGTTTTAAGGAACTATTAAAGTTACCTTTCATCCAGTAATCATCATTAGTGAAACTAGGCATTAGGGTTCCATAATCATAATATACTAAAATAACCGGGTACCTTAACATACTATCTACTGAACATTTGTCCATCACAAAAACATGGTTCTTGCTACAATACGGAATAATAATAGGTCTATAATAGCTAGGAGTCCTGACAAACCACTGCATGAAATCTAACTTAGTTAAGTAAACAAAATGCTCTCGATGCCATGTCGCATAATCTTCAATAGGACCTAACTTGAGCAAACCCTCAAATTTCAATTCATCTCGAAATCTTTCTTCAAACCATTGCAACAAATGATTAGGCTCTTGTAAATAAGAATAAATTTTTAAAAACTAAATATCCAACTAACAAATTCTCCCCATTTAAAAGCATTATAACATGCAAAGATATTGTTTATTGATATACCATGTAGCAACCAAAGTCTTTCATATCTTGCAAATATTGTTGATTTAGCAACCCCATCTCGATTTGGAGTGGAGTTTTACCAAGATCTGGTCCATGAACTATTTGCTCTTTTCCTCCCTATTATTGATAGTTGGCAGCCAAAAGAAAATAAAAATTAACTAAAAAGAACCTTATGAAAATATGCTTTTCATAAGGAGTCTCAAAAGATAAGAATACCTTTTGCTTTACAGCCAATCCTGACATATCCTTGTATGCTTGCTTTATCTGCACAGTTGCTTTCCCATTCTGAAGAGAAGAAAAGTAGATATTTTAAAAATATCTATAATAGTTGCCAATAATATACCAATTAAGGTGGCTGCTGCCATTGAATTGTAGTGGCTTATTTCATAATATGATCTAATATGATCAGGCATAAAACAAAAGGAACCACGTTAAATTCAATTGCATACTTAATATATAGAATTAATCAGTTTTCGGAATCCTTTAATGTATTATAAGAAGACAAAAACAAGAAGAGAATATTGAAATACCTTTATCTTTTGAACGATTATTTTCCTTTTCTCATGTTTGATTTGCAGCTGCCATTCCTCTAATTGCTTCTCATACTCGTCCAACTGTTTTGTTTCAGCTTCTAACCTTATATGCTCTTGGTTGATTACTTCAAAGTAATCAGAGAGCCTCTTTAAGCATCCATTTTTTCTAAGATAATCACCTATGATGTCTCTAGAATAGTAATCCTTTTTCTGAGCCAACCATCCATAAACTTTATTGACTCTAGAATTTATAAGACTACTATAATAATCCTCCCTCCCACAATATTTCAACTCAAACTTCTGTTTAAACATAATTGCATTGTTGAATCCAGTCCAATTAGGTTCAAACATAACTATAGCAAATCCTAAATTGCCAGAGTTATTCCTCAACACATAGACAAAAGTGGGATGCAACCTAACTCATCCCTAAGTACCCTTCCATTTTTCCTTCAGGGATATTTGCCAGAATCCCCATCCATGGTGACACAACTTCCTTGTTATAGTCCATCCTAGTAAAAAAGAGAAAAAAAAAACAAAGAAAGAAAGAGATAAAGGAATATAAGTGCTTAAGCATAAGGATAATGTTATTTTATCCCTTCTCTGTCCAAAACCTTCCCTGCCCCGCCTGCCCCAGACCCCAAAAGCCCAACACAACAAAAAGGGCATCCAAGAAATTTCTTCCTCTTACTGTTAGATCAAGGTTGGCTTGTAAGGTGGCTGGTCACAGTTAGGTTGCGGGGGATAAACTAATGCAGAACTCCTTGTGTTAAAGTAGAAACACTGATAAGCATTCAGAAAAATGAAATATCAACTATCTATAACTGAGGGTTAGGGGCCAAAAAAAGTTCACCTAAAAGTCCAGACTCCAAGAGGCAGGCAGAGAGGAAAGAGAAGTATCGAGAGAGACAGGAATGCGGAATGCAGAATGCGTAGTTAACATTATAATTTTTTTCTTTCAAAACATATTATATTATATAAATGAATAACGATTTAATCAGATATTTAATTTTTAAATTAAAATATTTTTTATCAAAAAAAAAAATTAAAAATAACAGCAACGGCAACCATACTTCCCTATAACATAACTAGGAACCAAAAAGGAAAAAGCAGTCCCATTCGGGTATGGAGCAGGGAAGGATATGACATAACAAGATTTGTACTCTGTTTCAAATTACATGTATCTTCAAAATTAATACCCTAACCAATGAACTTAGGTTACTTGTACTAAAGCCATCACCAAGTTTAAAAGTCTCGTGTTTGAGTTTGCGTTAAAAACAATTAACCAAGAAAAACTCCTACCCACGAAGATATCTTCGGAGGGATCCAAGAAAGCTGTATTCTTCACTGGTAGGTTACCCTCATCGATAGCAAAGAGACAAATACGTAATAAATTCAAGCTGACTAAGGAAGCGCATCCCAACGTTCCTATCCCCACTGATCTGGAGCACCCTGTCGTCTTCAATCTCCAGCTTCACCTCCTCCTTTTTGATCTTCGGAAGATCCGCCTTGAATACGTGGGCTTCTGGGGTCTCCTTCCAGCAGAGTAGAGTCGAGTCGATCGAGAGCGATTGTGTTTGTGGTGGCAGCGACGGCGCCAGCCCGAAATGCGAAAGACTAGGGCAAAAATAATTTTGATCAGACTGTTTTACCTTTTTCTTTTTATCCACTTACCCACGTCATTTTTTCTGTTTTTGTTATTTCGGCAACTGCCACGTCATTTTTCTTTTTTCTTTTTGTTATTTCGGAAACTACAGCAAAATAAAAAAATAATAATTTTTAAAATTATATAGTAGATTAACCCTTTTTTCCGTGGTGCGAGGAAGGGTTTGAACCTTTTATTACTCGTGTGTCCTATTGGCTTTTTGCACTTATGCATTTTTTACGGTTTTGCCTTTCTTTTCTTTTTTTTCAATTATGCAATTATGCATTTTTTTTCTTTCTTATTTATTATTGAAAAAAAAAATTCAAACGATTAATCGACGACAGAAGCAGAAGCTTTGCTTGATTGAATCATAGAAATAGACAGAGCAGTGCTGGAGCCTGGCGGGAATAATCTGTGAAAACCCTTTGCCTTACCAACCTAACCCCCGGCTCGGCCCCCTTCTGATGTTCGCTCTCGTTTGGACGTTCATATTCGGCCCACCTTCAGACCTGTAGCAGCGGCCTGTCTCCCGATTCGTGAAGGTTTTGATAGCTGCTGCTTCTGCGTCTTCTTCTCAGTTGCCTTTCGTCCTTTCAGGCTTGCTAGGGTTTTCCATTTGATAGCTCGTGATTCAGAACAGACTCACTCAAAATAAGCTAAATGTAATATAGCTAGGGTTTTCTTCATACCATTCAATTATTTTTCTTACTTGCTTCTTTAATTTATCTTCTTCATTAATTATTCAGGTTTAATTTCCTTTCATAATTGTTTTCTTTGACAGTAGATTCAACTCGAGTGGTGGTGGTGGTGGGGGCTCCATCCATTCTCCCCTTCTTTCCCCCAAATTGTTCCGAATTCACCCACGCTGCCCAGTCATTAACTTGCTTCGACTGATTATCCTAATATCAGCACACGCAATTTTGGAAACAGGTCGTTTGCAAAGCTGTCCCAAATTGACTTTGAAAGGCAGGCCATTCCATCAATGCAAATTGATATTACTCTCTCGGTGTTCTGTCCCAAATTCTTTCGTCCATAAAATGATCAACTAGTTTTTCTGTGTCCTCTTCCCATGCTTCAAGTCTTTAAATTACCCATTCATATCAGTCCCTTCTTGCCAGCTTGTAGCTTTTCTAACAAAATGGCCTACTTCTTTTCTCTTTTTCTCTAAATTTCTCTTTTAAACCATTTTTTGACTGCCTTTAAGTTGGTGATGTTTTCGATTCACACGTGCAGTAGGAACCTGTACTTGTTTTGAAGTCATGTTTCGTTTCATGCAGTTGGAACTGAACCAACATGACTTTTTCCTAGTTCGGGTGTAAGGGGAGATGAATATGCAGGCACAGGTGTCTTGGTGCATCTCTGGACACCTTTCTAGATTAGATAAACTTAGCTTGGTTAACTGGGTCTAGAAAGCAGTCAACTCTGGCTTTTTGGTTTATGGGGTGGGGTTGCACAGGATATATATATATGAAATTTAATTTTAAGCCTAGACTTTTCCTTTATTTAAGGGAGTTTCTTCTTCATCAAGGGTACTTCAAATGATTCTCTGTTCATCATCATAAATTTAGTTTGATTAATGCTGGTAATACCTGTGCTTGTTTGGCTATTAATTGGTCTGTTGATCATTTTGTTTTTCTTCAGAAAATTAATGAAGAAGTGCTCTGCTTGGCATGACAAAAGAGAATGAGTAGGCTGTCTTTCAGGCCACGGCCACTAGATATACACAAAAAGCTCCCAATTGTTAAATCAGTTAAAGATTTTGAAGAAGATGACACTCCTACCTCTACTCGTAATTCCCAGTTCCACCGCCTGGCTGCTGCTGACGTTGACAATGAGGTAGCATCACTATAACATATTTTTGGGGTCCAAGTGAATTGGGGAGAGGGAGTTATCTATGTGTGAGGCCTGAGGTTCTAACCCCAAATCTCACCCTCAAGTTTTATAACATTTCAGTTTCCTTTTAAGACCTTTTGATACTTAAATTGTTCTATGACATCAACTTGGAAGCCATGGAGAGAGTAGGCAGTAAACATGTAACTATGCTTCTAAATGAGGGCTTATTTGAACTACTTTCCATTTTAATTGGCTGATGATTTCTCCTTTTAGGTACACCATATTCCAAACAAGAAATTAGTTCCTGAAATACCTACTCCTCAGTTTGTGGTTGTGGATACATATGAGCGAGACTATTCACGCACATTCACACAACCTAGCTCTTATCTACGTGCAAGGGGAGGTAAGTTACTTATAGATGTTGCCTCACATATCTACATCCATATCTCATGCTGAAATCCTGTTGTTTGTTTGCAGCTCGAGCAGATATTGGTGAGTTTGTTGAGTATGATTTAGATAATGAAGATGAGGATTGGCTTCAAGGTTATAACAAAGAAAGGAAGAATCTTTCGCCTGAAAAGTAATTATATTGTTTGTCTTTTCCATGCTAGTTTGCTGAACATATTTTTTCATTTCATCTTAGTTATACTTATGTATGAATAGCTTGGTTTTATGTGTACACTCATAAGTAGTAATATATGCTCTTCTGACACATCCCAGTAGTTATTATATCTTTCATCCTGTCTTATTATTATCTTTTCAATTAATATCCCTATTAGGATATCTGTTATAGTGTATTCAGGCTTGTGCCTATGCTTGGTGCCTGTAGTTGGCAATGGCACAAGGCACATCCAGGCACTAAAGGTCCTGTAGCCTAGGCGCATGGTGCAAGCATGTGCCTCAGTGAGGTGGAGCACAATTTTGGTGGGGAAAATGCAAAATTTAGAGCAATGGAAAAAAAATGATGCGGTCAGTTTAAGAGCTTAAGAATAAGCAATTAATGTCGAAACTCAATAGCTCTTTACATATGTGTGTATATATATGTGCACACACGCACACATTTTCTCCAGCTCATTTTCTTTATACTCAACAGCCTGAAATGCTAAAAGTGCACCTTTAAAGCATTGCATCTGAGTGACTGCCTCGCCTGACGATACAAGATGTTCTCTCTCCTCCCCCTCCCCCCCAAGGCCCCAGGGGGGTAAGGCTTGGGTTCACTTTCTGCCTGGGCAAGCCTTTAACAATTATGTTACACTAGGCTCCAAGTATTTAAATGTGCCTAGAGATTTAATAAAGAATGTTTTTGCTTACTGTAACTAGGAGTTCTATTTGACTGTAATTCCTAGGTACTCGGTCTATGAATAATGGTTCAGACAGCAGTGTCCATACTTTTGATTCATGACTACCTTCTTTGCCTGGTCATACTTTAGTCATACAAGGGTGCATTTCATCACAGGTTTGAGGCTCTTCTATTCAAATTAGAGGTACTGGATCACAAAGCTCGGGAGAGAGCAGGGATCATAACACCTACTCTTGGTTCATCAATTCCTGTATTTCTGCAACTTGATGCTGCTGTTGAGGTAAAACTTAAATTGTTTCCTTTGCATTATTTTAGTGCTGCTTGCAGGCTTTTTTGTTTTTTTCTCTTTGGTTATTTACCAGCTGTTAGCAGGCAAGGATCCAAATTGGGGTATGTGACAGGTTTTCAATTTTAAAATTCTTTCACTTTTCTTTATGGAAGATATGTACTCTAGAAAGAACCCACTTGTTTAATCCCTTAGTTTACCTGCATTATTTTATGTTCATTAAACCTGGATTGAGGAAAGCAGAGGATGGCCTAGGAATATACTGCTGGATGGGAAGCATAAAATAAAGTTATCCCACAAGATTTCATGTTTGGTGTTGCAGCCATAGTAAAAATCTGAGCAAGGAGCCCTTGGATTGTAAGTGTATTACATACCTTGGCATAAGGAGGTGAAAGAGGAACTTTTACCAAAAGGGAGAAGTAAGGGTAAAATAGTGGGAAACCAATGAAACTTGTTTTAAGAAATGCCACATATGATTAGAGCAATTACAGCCAATGTAGATTTGATTGCTGCAGAAAAGGTCAAAGCCTGCAATCTTTTTGAGCTGAAGTGTTTTCATGCCCACTAATAAAAATTGACAAATCCTAAAAGTGAAACTCTGCATAAATTTCTTACACAAAAAATATTGCATGTGCCAAATTCTATATGTGATTACTTTTTTTTTGGTAGTGGGGGATTGTAATCTAATTTCTTGTTTTAATGCTAGGCCTTGCAACCTCAAGCTCAGTCAATTCGATATGCAGCTGTTCAGTCTGTTTATAATTATTGGAAAGAGAAGGTATGGATAACATGCTACAAATGAATGGTATGATAGAATGTATTCAAATCTAGCTTTTTTCTTGAAGTTTGAGATTTTTGCAGCCGAGATCTAATATCCATAATGGGAACTTGGTGAACTAATATATAAAAAAAAAAATCAAATCCCAGTGTAATGAAATGGAATGGAGGAAAGCCTAAAGTGATACAAGATGGGTTGATGAAGATGACTTATTATTGATTCTTTGGGCTATAATGTAGTGAAGTGCAGAAAATTATTTGCAGGTCTGTGTGTGCAACTTTGCAAGACTCTATTTGCTAATTTGTATAGATGCTTATTGTAGAACTCGTAGACTTGCGCAGTTTGCAAACATTTTGCATAGGCATGTATGATATTTACTGAAAATAAGGTCAGAAAGTGGGTACAAACCTTTATTGTTTATTGGCAGTGATGCTCTATTACAAGATAGCCTGCTTATAACTTTATTGTGGATTTCTTATAAGACAAACTTACATGTTCTCTCTTCTCCTCTCTTGTTCAGCGTGAAAAGTGGCAGAAGCCCATTCTGCGACGCTTGCAGGTCAGTATTATCTCTAGCCCATGTAAAGAAAATGTTGTTTTAAATCACTTCTTGTGTTGTGTGCAATCATAACCACATGATTGGTAAAAGTTGTTCATGCATAAATCTTTAATAAAAGAATTGGAGACTTGTGGCATCAGACAACAAGATTAATGACTAAGTGCACATTCGATTGGTGTCCGTGGCCTGTCCTGTAAGAGTCAGTATGATTTAATGATTTTAAGTGCTAACTGAAGCTCGTTTAGTACATCTTCAAAATATAGAAATTTTGCGGAGCTGTCAAACTGGTTCAAATCAATGACAGTTGATGAAACTCTCATACATCAAAATCAGAAGTCCTAGAGTCTAGAATTGAATAAATACTCGCACTTTTAGTTCTGGCTTAGGCTTGCAAGATTGGAAGCCTTACTGCATTCTAAGTTCTGAAAATTTGGTAGGGAAAGGGGCACGGAGGCTATTGTGCTGTGTGATGGTGATGTTTTCTGTGATTTGATATCTTTGGTGAGAAAGTAAGGCCTAGATTTTAAGTACATTTCTTATTCTGACAGTTATTCTGGGTTGCCTAGAATTCTGTACTTCTCAAATGTTTTTCTGAGAACATATTGAGTGTGGTCAGAAACTTTAGGAAGTCTGATGCTCCTTATAAACAATGGGAAAACATTTCTAATACTGTGAGCTAACTTATATTCGACCCAATATGAAAAAAAAAAAAAAAGGAAAGAAAAAAAGAAAAAGACCCTGGATTTGGAACAAGGCTCACATCAGAGTTTTTCTTCAATAGCTAGGAATGCTTTTCAGAGTAAAACTATAAATTGAAGACAAGTAAATACATTTTTAGTGATAGACATCTTCGATGGATGGTGTGGCATCAAGATTTTACTATAGTACAATCATCAAGTGGGATATTTTATAATGCTTTGTGAAAAGATTGCTCAACTCTGGTGTTCGAATGTGAAATTAAGCATGTATGCATTATTGTTTTATTGTGTATATGCACATGGATTGCTTAACATATTGTTGTTCATGTACTTATCTATTTTTTTATTTACCATTGGATACAGCCACCTCCCCCAGTTAATGATACTAACCCATACAATGTCTTTAGACCGAGAGAGAAAGCCCACAAACTTCATACAAGAAGGGTATGGACTGATTCATTCATGCTTTTGACAGTGCATTTGTGTGGTTTTTTCTATCTTTAAAATGCTAAAGCATGAACCGGTTTATATGTAGTATGAAGCAGTAGCTGCGTTTTTTATTTTTTCAGATGCAAAGGAGGGAAAATAACGTGCAGTCATTTAACAAGCTCCGCCAAGTGAGCACTAATATCTCTACTTGATTATTGGACTTTTGCTTATTCAAACAACAAAACTAATGTATAGTAATAATTTTCAATACAATTGAAACTTGTATTTTTTGAGAGTTACTATCAGTTCTCCTTTTATGCTACTAATGACTGCTTTCCACATTTTCTTAAGAAGCACATGTGATTGCGAGAAAAAGATAGTATTTTGTCTCTTCAGCTGCTGTTCTGTTGTCATATTGTGTAATGCACATGCTTTGTTTCTTTCCGTTCTAGTATTCTGTTGTCAATTTAAGTTTATGGGTTTTTTTTTCCTTTCTCATCCATAAGACTGTGTGTACTTGTGTGCTGGTGCATCCAAGTGCTGTTATCTTAAGTGACAGCATTTGTTCATTCATAATCATTTCTGTTGATGGATTTTGTTCTTCTCTGATCTACCTCGTGTCTTATCTTTTATCTCTGGTTACTTTTTCTCTTAGTCAAATCTATGATGCCATCCTTTTTTATTATCAGGAATTGCTGGAGAAAACAGACACGTTTATAGCATAAAATCAAACTTGTGATGTTGGCTAATAGCTTAGAATTGGTGATTGAGTCAAAATACATTATGGCATTAAAACTGCTTTGACCATTTGGTCAGAAGCTCAAATCCATGGAATTCCCCTTTAGTTGGAGAATAATGTGATAATTGGGTAGACTTGCACATGTCCACACTTTAAGTCCAAGGTACTTGGCATGAGGGGTTGTATGACCAAATAAGCCTTATCTTGGACCTAAGAAATTTGATGCTTCTTTGTAAGCTCAATTGTGTTTCATAATATCATTTTTTTTACTGCTACCTTAAGGTAAATTTAAACCTCTGTAACATGTAGCTCACTGCATATGGCTGCCACAATTTGAAACTAGTTAAGAGTGTATTATTTCTTGTCCTGTGTAGGAATTCTTTCTTTTGCAAAGGCTCTAAGTTAATTGACTTTAAGGGCATTGTCCAATGGCATGGTATTCATTAACTTATGCTTGAGTCAACAAGATGAACATCTGAATGAAATTATTAATCATGGCGGACTCCTTTTTTATCACTGAAGTTGATCAAATTCTTGCATTAGACTTTTGAGGAAGGCATAATATAAAGTGAAGAGAGTTGAAGCTCATCCATGTCTACCAGGATAGTAATATAATTGTTTTGAACTGTATGCAGCAGATGAAGTTAAGTAACATACTTGTAACCCATGTTGTGGAATTTGGCAGCTTGGTTGAAAACTAAAAGTAATGTTGATGACTATTCTTGAAGCTTTGTTTCATGAGTATAATCATATGTCCAGACAGTTGAGTTTGATTAGAACTCTGGGACAATCTAAGATTTAGCCGTTGCTGCTATAATTGTTGAGCATCACTCCCTTTTGATCTGAACCCCAGTATCCTATTTAGCAATATGTTTTCTGGTTCTAGCTATTTTTCTAAGGAGTATTGCTTGTGGACATAGTGTGCATGATTACATTAGCAGTGTGGGAATTTTGAGATCAAGCATTTGAAATTTTTTCTGCCTTTCTGTTCTTAGAAATGTCTTGGGGATAAATTTTGATGGCACATATGCAGTGTTCTTTTTCCTTTATTTGTTACAAACAGAGAGAGAAATGGGTGCATCATATCAAGAATGGAAAGAAATTTATGTTCATTCCTGGTGTTCAACCTTTAATGGTAACATTGGAATCCTAAGATGTTCTTTGGTAACTTAGGAACTTAGGTATGTCACCTAAGTGAGCAAATGTGTGCTGTCCAATCTTGTTATCTCAAAGCCTATTGATGAATAGGGGGAAAATAGAATTTAGCAGTGTGTCAATTTCTTCTTTATGCAGCCCCTCAGATACCTCATATTATGTGTCTTGTTATTTGCAATTTTTTATTATAATATCCCATCGGACTCAACATTTTCAGGTCAGGCGCAACCTTGACCAAGCCAAGACTATACTTGAGGCTCTCATTAAGGTGCCTTTCTGGTTAAAATTTAACAAATATGTGTGAAATAATTTGGATTGATTTCTCACTGTTGGGGGGATTACTCATTGTATATGTATAATCTAGAGAGAGGAGAAAAAAAGAGAAGTAATGGAGAGCGAAGTGAGCTTCCAAAGGATCCAATTGAAGTACAAGGTATGCTTCCATTATTTACATTACCACCTTTGCTTATTCTCCTTTTACGGTGCCTTTATTGGATCAGTTTTTTCTTGCTTGCAATTTTTGGCTGAAATTGAGCACTTTCTTTTGGTACGCATGCAAAGGCTTTCTCACTATTATGCCTTCCCCAGATCCAATTCTTATGATCCTTATTTCTGTAATTCTCTTGTAATGGGTACTCTGCTTATTGCCATACCTATTGATTTTGACCACATCTTTAGTGGAATTTTTTGGGCCATTTTGGTTTTTCTGCTGTTCCATGTAATTGCAGTTTTTATAATGTGATACTGTTGACTCATTAGTATGACTTCTCATGGTATTAGCATGAAACTGAGCTCCTCGAAGACAGCTTGGCTCTTCCTGGATTTCCACCTGTTTCCTCGAAGATTGCCTCAAGTGAAGATGAGTTTGTGGATTCAGATGACCTTGGAAACAGCCATCCACACATGCAACCTGTTGCGGTCCAAAATTCACCTTTCATGGATGGCAATGTGGTTGCAGTTCCTGCAGCTAGCATGAAGCAAGAGTTCAGGTGGCGAAACACACCACATGGATGGCTTAATAAAATGGTAAATTATTGATCAGACTGCATCTCATTCCATCTCTGTTTAGTCTCCCAATTGCCAAAGAAATAGTCTGTCGTTTGTTTCACGTAATTATCTGAGAATGTGATAGTTTGATCACAATTTGTGCTCATATCTATTTTTTTGGGGATATCAGTACCACGAGTGAAATTTTACACCATGAGGTAAATGCAGGACTCGCTGGAGCCTGTTTTGTTGTTCACGAAGCCTCTAGTTCTGGATAAGTTGGCAGCAGCCGGAATTGTGCCGCCAGTAGATTCTAGTAAGAATGGTGCATCCACGACTTACAGATTTCATGGAAGAATTGGCCGAGGTGGGCGAATTATATTTGATAGATGGAACCCATTCTTGCACGCTCCAATTGATCTAGGTAATTCTTTGTACATACCATCAAGACCTCGGCCTTCAGCATATAATTAATACAGTTACCTGCGTTGTCTCTAAACGGGAAGAGATCCATTAAATATTTTATTGGGATGGCACTGTGTCACGAAATGAAGCTTGCAGGGGTTATCAATATTTTTCTGAACTATTCATGGGCTCGCATTGTCTTGGGCCCTAGCTTGTGGCAAGCTACCCTCTTGGGGTTATCAAATGATGCTTAAGCTTATTGAGCTACCCGTTTCGATGCCTTGTGTAATCTTTTTATTTGCCGTCCTCATTCTTTTGTAGAACCCTGCCTCCTTTCTCTCTCTCTCTCTCTCTCTCTCGCTTTTTCTCTCAGAAACAAACGCATGAGCATGCCTTAACACGTGTTGTAACATCATGCCATTTGAAACTCTGCATTGATCAACATATTTCTATGTTATCTGCTGATAGTCCCTTGTTTTATGTCTAGCTAGGCGTGTCCTCATGATCATTTACAATGTGATCGGGTGGGTGAAGGACATGTTTAGAAACCCTGCCTGTGAATAAACGGAATACAATCTGATTAATAGCTAGAGATCAGTCCCCAGATTTGATGGACAATTCCATTTAGCCCTTGAATTTTGTAATCTTCTTGTAATTTTATATCAAGCCTAAAAAAATGATTTAATTCATGCGGAGGCCTGCGGATATTAGTAACTCGAAGTAAACATGCTTGAATGTCACTTTGTCAACGGGATTGGGAAATCTGCACATGGAAGTCGTAAATCTTTTACTCAGACGTTTGTATATCTTCAAAAGGACAGTGTCTGAAAAACGTTGACGGAGTTTTAATTTTGCAAATGAAAGTTAAATAGTTTTTTGTCTAATATATTGTAAATCTTAGTACTTGGAAAAATCACAACATATGAGTGGGAAAAAAGAGTTGCATCTGTTACTTGCATGTTACAATGTTATTTATTACAGAAGTTGCGGCATAGTCACAGCTCTGCTGGCTTCCAAGATACCAAAGATTAGGCAATAATCCGTCTAAAAAGAAAAACAGGGCCATCAAATCACTTGATTTCATATTTATTATTATTAACGCATAAGAGAAAAAAACAATTAAGGATTAGTTACAGATAATATATCAATAAAAATATTTTTCGTTCTTGCCGAACGATCCTTCTAAAAAATTTTCTTTAATCTCCAGCGTGCTTGAGGATTTAAGGTTTAGGATTACATGCATAAATATACATTTTGGCTTTTGCTATTTAATGATACTCCTGCGCACAGAGTGGCCCTTGTTATTTGGAACATTTTATAATCATCTGTTGTTGTATTCCATGTGAAATATTAACTTTGATAATGATACGTGGGACCTAGCAAATTATAACGTATTATGCCCCTTTTTTCTCACTAGCTAATATGGTGTCTGCGACATGAACAGATTAAAATCTTTATTTACAAAGATCCAAAAAGGAATTTCATCAGTTCACCATAAATTCCATCAAAGTTGAATTGGAGAGTATTAACGAATATCTGTCATAATTGTTAAATGTGTCGGTCAGTAAATAAAATAAGAAAGCATATCAGTACCAATACAAAGACGAATGATTGTGAACCAGGTAATCGGCCACAAAATAGATACAATTTACAATGAAAAAAGAGTTCAGGAAAAACATTAATGCGGATCATCCAGTGATGCAAGGTATTCTTAAGCTCCTTGTGGTCGGCCAATTACGTTGAAAATTCAACTTCTTAGGCATTCGACCTGTTGGGTATTTTTTGACCATCAAGTGGTGTTTGAATCAGAAACGGATTATTGATGCAAGAACCAGGGGTATTTTACTAGTTGGCTTTCATGATAGCTCGACCAGTTTTTGAGAAAATAAGGCTGCTTGGTATCGGTTTTGTCTGAGTTGATTGGATCATACTTACAGAGACATCCTTGAAACCAAAAAAAAAAAAAAAAAGGAAGACATCTTTATCTTCACAAAAAGGGAAAAGTAGACATCTTTTATAGTTGCCGACAATTGTATTCCTTGTCCAAATTGTTGGCTTCAGAGAATTAGACCATGGAGCTAAATTCAGCATTATGCGAATGTATGATGATCTGTTCTTATGAATTTATATGGAATTCTCTTTTACACCTTTCATGGTATCTTGCTAATAATTATAATGTTTCATAACAAATTTTTTCTTGCGTACTGTGATAATAGGATTCAAAAAAGAGCTAGGCCGAGCCTTATAAAATTTTGATTGGATTGGAGTGTGTCACCAAAAAATAAAAAAGGCATGATCCCGTGGTAGGCATTCAAGGCTCTTTTAAGGTGGTAGGGATCTGACGCCAACGATTTCAATGTTTAAAAATGAAAAAAACAAACAAAAAATAAAATAAAATCAGAGCAGGATCCTCTAAGGCTTCAGGGAAGCAGCTTGATGACTTATAAACAGTATGATGATCTGCCAGCCCCTTTGAGTATTGACCCCGCCCCACATTTCTCTCTACTCTATCAGATGTTGTCTGCCTGGCCCCCACAATTAAATTTATTGTAGGACAGACTGTAGCAGTAGTCGTAGCAAGCGGTGAGAGTGGATGTGCTCGTGGAAATGGAGTCTACTTCCATTGCCCATTTATTTATAATTTCATACATCTGCGGCCTGCAGCCTGTCCACTTCGTCTCTTCTGTTTCTCTCTCTCTCTCTCTCTCGCTCTTTTTTTTTTTTTTGACAAAAGAGAAAAAAAAAAAAAAACCCTTTCTCCTATTCATTTTTACTATTCCAAGTAATTTCTTTCGACTATCTGTCATATGCGGGCAAATGGGATCTTGCTACTCCTCCACCTCCTGTTCCAGAGGGAAGAGCGGCGGCAGCAGCGAGAGGGATGATGGAAATGATAAAATGGAGCAGAAACCCGCGACCGTTGCTACATCATCATCAACAACAGCTTATGCTTCAAAGACCCGCCTTTGGAACAAGGAGAAGATGGAGGAGAATAAAAAGAAGATCATGAAGAAGAAGAAGAGCAGAGAGAATAAATCATCAGGTGGACTTGGACTTGGACTTGGAGTTGATGATCAGAGTGTGCTTGGGAATATTCCGGGGAGAATGTCCACGAACGGTGCTACGAAAACTGCGAGCTTATATACCCAACAGGGTAAAAAGGGCACCAATCAAGACGCCATGCTTGTTTGGGAGGTTCTCTACCATCCCCCGACCCCCTCTCGCTCCCTCCCCCTCCCTCCAAACCGGAAAAAAAAAAAAGTTATTTATTCTTTTTGTTTATTTGATATCTATAATCATTCTAAATAGCTTCTAGCATGAATAATTGCTCTGTGGGACTAAGTCCATGTCTCTCCATTTATTTTTTTGGTTGTTGTTTTCTACAATTCCCATTGCCTCCTTAATTATTTTTGTTAGCTGTCGCTATTCGCTGATTGGATCTGGGGATGTTTGCTTGTTTCTGCAATAGAATTTCAGCTCGAGGAGCAATACAGTATTCTGCGGGGTGTTTGATGGTCATGGTCCTCTCGGTCACACCGTTGCCAAGAAAGTTCGGGATACCCTTCCCCTTATAGTGTGTTCCCAGTGGAATGGTGAACAGAGCAGCAGCCCTCCTCAAGCAACTGAAAAGCCACTCACTGGAACTCCAAGTTCCGATGATGATGATGAAGCTTCTCATTCTCTGGATGCTGCGGAGGAAAATGAGGAACTTCCGGAAATGTGCATCCCGCTTAAAAATTCCATTTTGAAGGCTTTCAATTTAATGGACAAGGAACTCAAGCTTCATCCAACAATCGATTGTTTCTGCAGTGGAACGACTGCTGTGACCTTGATTAAACAGGTAGTTACCTTGTTCTTGCAATGTCCTATTGTTTTCATTGTCTCATATTAATCTCTAGCATGGAAATCAAAAGTCACATACTCTGGCTTTCTGGAGCAAGTTGGTCCGGTTGAATTGATGTTAAAAACTCACAATTTTGCAAGATTGAGGTCACTTCCACATCCAATTTTATACCTTTTCTATTCATCTTTTACATTGAATTCTGTTCATCTTGAGAAGCCATCTCAGTCAGCTATTCAAAGACACAAGTGCAAGACAAAAGCGATGCAGAGATTTCTAGGAACCCAGCATTTCAAAGTGCTGATTTTCCACTGAACATCAACCCTTTTTTTAGGCCTGAGAAGGGTTCCCTTTAGTTCCTACCTCATTGAGCCCATTTCTCAGAGCTATTATTGTTTCCCGCATCATGACATATTCTATCTTGTCAGTACCTGGCCTTTTGACACTCTTCATATGCTGAAAGTTACCTCCATTAAAATGACTTGATGTGAGATCAACTTTTGAATTCAACTGATATGTAAAGAGGGTGAAGTTAACTGCAGTGCCTGTTCACCTAAGTTATCTTTGAAAGTGGTAAAGTAGAATTTATCAACTTAATATAAAGAAGGCCAAAGAAGCTCTATTTGTTGTTCAACTAAGCTCTATTTGTAAGTAGAATTTACACCATCCACTGAATTTGTGTATGATTCAGCTAAGCTCAGAATTAATTTAGATGTGTATGCTCTAGCCAACTTGGTGGATTGGAACAAAATTGCTAGAAGTTTTTCAAGTTGCATTTTCTGCACAAAGTTCACAGGACACACACACTTTGAAAAGCTAGTGGCTATTGATTGTCCTGGATTATCTGTTTGGTTATCTATCCATGTGGCTTTTCTTAGGAATTTTTAAACTTTTCCTATCCTTTATTGGTTGTCAAAAGTTTGAGATTGCATTGAGCATATAGCAGAGGGGTCAATGTGGACGAAAGCTTAAAAGTGAGGTCTCCCTTCCTTTCACATTTACTTATTCTTGTCTAGGTACTTCTTAACTTTATTGTTACTTACAGTTGGAGGTTTTTACAGTTTTAGCATCTTAACTGAAAATTTGGTTATAGGTTCCTGGCCTTATAACCTGAACTCTGAATGCCATGCAATATGGTGTTGAAAAGCCAAATTTACCTGGCCGAATAATGCAGAATTGAGATTTGAAATTCAGAGTGCAATGGGAAGAAAAATGATGACATTAGCCCTAAATGGTCATGTTTTCCAATGCAAGTATGCATGAGAAAAACTGTAATCACACCCTCTCAAAGAGGAATGTGGCTGCTCATAAGTTCTTGTAATCTGCTACATAAAAATGTTGCACGCCACATAATGGAGTTCCAGGTTCCACCAGGCACTTCTTTGTGGAAGAATAATATGACCTAGAAACTCTCAAAGGTATTACCTCTGTGAGATCCGGAAAGAGCAATTAACTCAGCATAACACCTACAAGCAGCTTCTAATTACCAACCAAGACAGGAATTGGTGGTACCACAACACTTCATTTTCCTGAATATGGCTTTGCCTTCTGCTCACCGCTGCTTCATTCAAGTTGCAAATTTTTATAGCTTGATAAATTGAGATGACAATGTTGAAGAACCCAATAGAAATATAGAGTCATAGATTTTCACTTTACTGAGTTGTCAGATGTGTCCGGTATTCTATTTTACCTCAAAATGGTATGCTTCCTTAAGAAAGATTCAAAGCCTTGATTTCACAACATTTTACAGGGTCAAGATCTTGTAATTGGGAATGTTGGCGATTCCAGGGCAGTTCTGGGGACCAGAGACAAAGATGACAGTTTGGCTGCCATGCAATTAACTGTGGACTTGAAGCCTGATCTGCCGAGTCTCTCTCTCTCTCTCACACACTCATGTGCACAAGCACATGCACATGTGCCTACACACACAAAAAGGAATTCCATGCAGCTATCTTACCATCTGTAAACAAGAATGAAAATAATCAAAGGACGACATAAAACCTATCCCCCATTTGCTATATTAGAAAATCAAACTTAATGTGTATATTGACAGAATTTGGATTCTTGTGTATCTGTGCTTAGGGGAAGCTGCCAGAATCCAGCAATGTAAAGGAAGGGTCTTTGCATTGCAGGATGAGCCAGAAGTTGCACGAGTATGGTTACCTAATAATGACTCACCCGGTCTGGCCATGGCTAGAGCTTTTGGGGACTTCTGCCTAAAGGATTTTGGTCTTATATCTGTCCCAGATATTTACCATCATCAACTTACTGAGAAAGATCAATTTGTTATTCTTGCCACTGATGGGGTATTGTTCTTTTCTTTAATTTTAAACTACTTAGCCAGAAATAAGCTTCTAATTATGATACTTCTTCCTTTAGTTGACAAATTGATTGATGCCAAGCTTTTGTACCATTTTTTATTTTCATGTGAAAACACTTTTATGGTGCCATGCATGCGTCCTGCTAACACAAAGCTCAGTTGGAGTGGAATGCATTTTCGAATTGAGTGGCAGATTTTGGCTCTTACTCTTAAGTGAATTTTGGATAGAAAACCTGTATACCATCATGTAAATGAATTCCATAGTTGCTGTTACAAGACATATCATTATCACTACATTAACGACAGATCTGGGACGTCCTCTCAAACAAGGAAGCTGTTGACATTGTAGCTTCTGCCCCTGGTCATGCAATGGCAGCCAGAGCTCTTGTAGACTGTGCAATTCGGGCGTGGAGGCTTAAATATCCTACTTCCAAGATTGATGATTGTGCCGTTGTATGCCTCTTTTTTGAACATTTTCATGCAGAGAATGGAGCAGTGGAAGAAGAAAATATGAAGCAGATTCCTTACAAGTCAATAAATAGAGTGGTGGAAACCAGGGCAACTTCCGGCCAATTAGAGATTGTTGATGATGGTTTTGTCCTTAAGCATTCTGGAACCATCAAGGGCTGTGATGAGATTGTCCCCGTCTCTGAATTGACAGAGGAAAAGCTTTCACTGAAGTCCCAAGGCCATTCAAAAAGGAGCCTGGCCGAGTGCATCTCAGCTGCTGAGGATGAAGAGTGGTCGGCATTAGAAGGTATTACAAGGGTTAATAGTCTGCTAAGCATTCCTAGGTTCTTATCTAGCGATAAAAGGACAAGAAGCTGGAGGAAATTGTTATGAATTTCTTCAGCTTGGTTGCTCTCTTTTGCTTTATTCCCTTTTGCCAGTCAAATGCTTGCTGCTTGCTTGAGAATGTCTGTAGTTTGAAGTCGCAGGCTCCAAACTGTAAATTGTCACCAATTTTGTTGATGATATTGTTCGCTCGGAGTGTGTATGGATCCTAAATTCATGCTGCATTGAAAATGAAGTTATGTCCCCAGGCCCCGCTTTTTTTTTTCTTTTTTCTTTTGATATCTTTTCAATGACTTCAAAATCAAAGTCATTGATATTACCTACCTACGGAGTACTAGGCAGCGGCAGGGGCCTAAATTCTATCTAGTTAGCACTGGATGCCAGGCGAATGGATGGTTGTATACTATAATGACATGATGGCACATGAAGAAACGCATGCATTGCAACAGTTCAGCATAGAATACAAGATGGACATTCATACATACATGGTGGCATTCTATTTTATTATGCTCGTAAATTTTACTTTTTAGTGATATTTCGCCTCTTATTTTTCAAGTTTTCACGCCGGTCAAATGCCCCACCCCCCGGGGGCGGCGGGTGTAATGCAACATCCTGATTAGCTAAAAACGTTTGATCTCTTTCGATCTCAACTGTGCAGTGCTTATAATTGTTTCTAGAGTAGGGCTGGATTCTTTTTTGTTAATCATGTCGGTAAACCATGAACCATGAACCAATATTGATGTAGGCATTTCTGGATTAGTTGCAATTCTCCCATCGCCTACTTTCCTTTTGTTTGTTTGTTTTTCTTTTTCAGAAACAACTCGTATTTTTTCTCCTCAGTTATTTTTGTTCCCACCACCTTCAAGGTACGAGCAGGCTATAAAAGTTTTGGGGTGAATAAGACGGTGGAACTCGCACCAATCATCCCAAGATTGAAATGGACCAATTTTGGGCTTGAAAGAAAAATTGCGGCGTATTATATTTGACTGTTCCTTGCGCCCACCTCTATTATTTTAACAGCAGAGTTTAACTTGTCAAATTAAAGCAAAAAGGATCTTCTTATCATTATCTAACAATGCAAGCAGAGGCAACCATAATATAAATTATGGAAAAAGCATACTTGTTTTTGTTAATAAATTTGACAAATAGTCGTTTTAGCTCTTGGGTTCAAACCGGAGTTTCTACGACCCAAAAAAAAAAAAAAAGAAATGACAATAAATTGTACAAATGTTCTTATAGGACTTATCGATGCATGACAGAAATTTATAAATAGATAAGGATGCTTATCCACTCTTGGCAGGGTCTTCTATGGAGCAGTGAACGGGGTTTTGAGAATAAGTTGGCGACATCCCAAGAACTAGGTCAAGTGCAAAAACCACGCTTGTTCCCTTGAAAGAGTGAAAATTCAGGAAAATAATTTGGTACAAACTATGGATGTACGGGCATTGAAACTGTTATATCCAATTACTAAATAGCTTGTGGCGATTTATAATACATGATATTAATGTTTAATAATATCTCTTTTATGGTTGCATTGGTCTTACTAATGCTATGAGTATCATAAATTGTTTTTGGCGCAATTACCATTATTCAATTTAGTTAGTGGTTTCTACCGTTTTAGCCGTTTCTTGAATTATATGGTAATTAACGTTTAGATATGATATGTGTGATTGATAACAATAACAAGTTGGTATATATTATGATATTTGTCTGAAAAATCTGTTAAAATAATAATGAATTCTGCTTGATTCTTGAAAAAAAAAAAAAGAAACTGACATTTATAATCCTTTAAAAGTCATGTCAATAATTTTTAAAGTCACTTCTGCTGCAGGTTGTCCTGCACAAATGGTTGAAGGTGTTGTGAACTGGGATATTGACTTCAAGACGAATTGCTGCTGATCATGAACTGACCTTGAGGAACTTTCATGCTTTCCAACTCGATTATTATTATAATTATTATTCAGTGATCCAAATAAGGTCTTGTGGAGTTATTCCTCTTCCTAGCAATTTTTTTAGGGGGTATTATCGGAAAGATACTTCCTAGCAATTTACGGTCAATAGTTTCAGTTCTCATGCTTGCTGGAAACTATCCCCTTCATTTATGGGCAGACTCTCCAATCGGGTTGTGTGGTCAAAGCAAATCCCCCCTACAATGCCCATTTTCCTTTTGCTTGCGGCTCCGGACGCTATAGATATATATATATATATACATATAGTCACAATTCCCAACCTTAATATAAGAGAGGTTAGGAGTTGATTGGTCCATCGGTTTCGTAAGTAGGTAGGAGACCTCGAAAGCACCAACCACCTGCTATTACAACGCCCCCTTTGGGAGAGATATTTGGAAGGGAACACTTTTTCGATTTAACTCTTTTTGATGTCGTAATTGTTTTTTATAGGAGTGATGCTGATGTGAGACTACGGGATCAGAGTATGATTGCTGCCTATACCTGCCTGGCAGTGCTGAATTCTATATGCGGAAACGATCTAAGAGGTGGCCGAAGTGAGAATTGCTAATATAACGTCGAATATATCTAAGCTAGCTCGAGCTTGTTGTCATGGCTGATGCACAAATAAATACACTACCGGTGGGGAAAAGGCCTAGAATTATTCCCATGTGAACAAAAGGAATAGTGTCGTACGTCCTATGCCTGCCTGAAACATTATTCTTTTTGTTTGTTAGTCAGGATCGATATGCTTCTTCTTCCCATGAATTTGACTCCAATTATTTCAGATACATACAATATGAAAGAACTCGATGTTTGCAATGACTTTCTACTCGAAAATATGAACATGATCAAGCCCTCACCTATAGTGATTTAGTGGGACCTATTATGCATGGACACCTATACATGTATAACACTCCGACATTAACATGATGCGTACACATCAATTATAACATGGACACAATCAATATTAGATATATTACATATAGACATATATGTGCAATATAAATATTTTTGCAAATTTGTTATTATTATAACTTAAGAAACTTACTATATTATTTTGTGCTGTAATTAATATTTTATTAAGAAATTTAAAAGGATACATCATATGCACATATGAATATTTAGCTAATCATAGATTAATTAAGTATTTAATATAATCCAAAGAATAAAAATATTTATTGATTATAATTTTTTTTGGCCCCAACAAATGTCACTTTTTTTTTCTTTTTTTTTTCTTTTTTGAATGGTACAAAGTATCTTCATAGAAGAAAATTGTCATATATGATGGTTAACAATTTTGCAATTACATGATAGGTAATAATTAGAAGTCTTTGAAATGTGCGTCTAATTATTTTGAAGCACAATTTTATGTTAAAAGTGACCTTTTTAAAAATGTTTGTGTTTAATGGATGGAAAAATCCAAGCATCACCCAAAATTTCAGTCCTAATAATATTTCTCATTAATGCTTATATGTGTGTGTGTATAAAGTTTAACGTCAACGAACAATATATATGCAATGAATGTGCGACGCATGTAGAGACTGTTGGGGAATAGAGATCCTCACCGCATGATTGAGCGACACATTTTTCTTTGCACAACTTGTAACCTTTTAAACAGTCAATGGAGATTTCCCACTTTTCTGCCTTGGTATGAGGACCGACAGAGATGGTTTTAAAACGCTTCCCCCCCCCCTCTCTCTCTCTCTCTCTCTATATGTGTGTGTGTGTGTGTCTGTGTGTGGTTTTAATATTTTATCTTTATATATTTGGGTCCGGCTGGCTCATGATGGGCAGCCCAAACCGGGACCTAAAAACCAACGACGCATTCGTACACACAGAAAGACTAAGAAGGAGATCAAGCGATGGCACAGCACGAAATGTGAATGGTTTCATCTTCAGCCTTAATTTTATATGATTTGATTTTAGGCTTTTGACTAGCTTGTTATTACTAACTAATTTATTCACTTAATTAATGTTGGAACATTGCCCGAAGTTGCAAGTTAAGCCACATGCTAATTAAGTTGGAGCCAACTCAAGAATTGTAGTGTGGAAAAGAAAGAAATGAATGCAGCCATAAACGTACGCATCCTGACATGGGGACAAAAAGAACTTAAAAAGGCGTTTGCTTGAAGGTGTAAACTAAATATATGCCTATCACATCATCATCATCATATTTCTCTGACTCCTGATTCTCCGGTGCATAATTAATTCGTTGCAGCAAAAAGGTTGAGAAGCTCTTCTGCACTGCAATGCCAAGAATATCACCGAATAGGCATAATTTATATATGTATATTGGTAGTGCGCAATTGTAAATGGCATTAATGAATATATGGATGGCGCCGATCAATCGGCATTAATCAGAGAAAGGCCGATCGGGTCGTCCCCGCACTTACAGCCACGGGATGTCCAATCACTTACTGCGTTTCTTGAATTTCTTCTCCTTCTTCATGTTGATATGTAATTTCTCATTTTCCCTTTCCCCTTTCTGACTTCTGTTTGCAAATTAATGCAATGATATCTACCCAGACGCAAACGTTGTTTCTTATCCGCTTTCCGGGGAATCATCATCAATAGACAGACAGAACGTAGTATCATTTAATTGAATTCTCTAGTGGAAGTAAGAAGAAGAAGAAGAAGAAGAAGAAGAAGAAGAAGAAGAACCAGCAGCAGTAGTAGTAATACAGTGCAGGGTAATAATTAATGGCCAAGCTTGCAGCATTTTCACTCTATCCTCTGTTCATATCCTCCCCCACCACTCCAAGTGGGCTGTGGGGGGCGTGAAAAGTAATGTTTTCTGTCAGTATCTTATCTGAAACAAGGCAACGCGGCAGTGGTGTCAGCTGCGCTAGCCCAATTCTCTCTTTCTCTCCCCCTCTCTCCCTCTCTTTCTATAGATACACACACATATATATATAGAATATCTCTGTGAGCGCGCGCGCGCATGTGTGATTCCCGCATTTAGGGCTTTGCGTGTGCTCTGTGTCTGTTGTTGCTGCTCAAAGCTTCCTTTCCTTGGCCTTTTCTTTCTCATTTGGTTGGTTTTCTGGGTTTGGAAAATATTTAAGGACACTTGCTAGTACTAAATAAACATGAAACGTAAAAAAAAAAAAAAATGCTAAATGAAATTAAATTAATATTCAGTTTGGCGTATGAACTTTTTTTGGGGGGGGGGTGAATGCTTCTTTATTTTACTTTGCACTGCTTACGTTTTTCTTTCTAGCTAGATTTTCCAATTTTTTCTCATTCATTTCCACCTTTGTTTAATTATTTCCTTTCCTGGAGGCTTTTTCCTCCTATTTTACGTCGGTCGGTTCTTGATGTGAAGAATACGATGTATTTTATATCATTTCTCTACTCTTCTTCACCAATTTCCAAGGGAAAAAACTGGCCCACTCATCGACTGATTCGTTCTCATTGATTACTGATTATTATAGCTCTGACGTACATAAAATTTTAATTCAAAATTCCTCATAGTACTGCAGCGTAAGAAACTTCACTACATATTACTTTTTTTTTTTTTTTTAAGGAATATATCAATAGAGCTAAGTATGTTAGCCAAGCGTCTAAAATTAAGTGTAATGTCTCCGCAAACTATATACAGAGTCTATCATACTATTTCATCAAAATTAGTTTAGTTATACAAAGGCTTCCCACCCATCTTAGCCAACAAAATCTTTTACAACTATACTACAAATCACCTATACATGCTCAATCCTTACAACCACCAAATTAGGGTTTATTTATTAAAAAATTTATTCAATTGTGAGCTATTTAATACAAATATTTTTTTTACAATTTACATAAATATAATGTCTCGCATCCCAATATTAAAATTCAACATCTCCCCAACAGACGTTAAGGCCCTTTTCTTATGCGAAAAAGAAAAAAGAAAAACATAGAGTACTTGATACATTGTGCATTTAATGGGATAAGAATAATATCAGGAGAAAATATTAATTATTTATTTATTTATTTTTTTAAAAAAAAGGTGATGTTAACAGCTTATAGGAGGCAGCTATTTAATTAAAAAGATACTGTCTGAAATAACACATGATCTTATAAAATGTTTTCCGATTATCCAGCTACGCAAATTCAAACACATCCACATTTTTCTAATTGAAATGTATAGTACTTCTTCCCGATTTTCGCATACTTATATTGTTGCCTACAGGATGAGGAACAAGAGACGCAGGTTTTTCTTTTTTTTTTTTTTTTCTACTTCTTGGTTTTTAATTAAGGGACGCAGCAATTTTTGTCGACATTGGATTCCTTCGTTCGGGAAAAGTTTGGGTTTGTTTGTTTGTAAGTGGATGGTGTTTCGAGGATGTGGTGGAGGGGCTTAATTAATTTTTGTGTCTAGTGGTAAGATAAAGCATTTCTTTTGGGCATAGTGGATTCTCGAAGGACCACGTATGCGTGTAAGATGTTTCATGATTTGATGTTTTCTTTTTCTTTTTTTGAAAGGCTTCTATATTCCATTGAAGGGTCAAAACCATCCAACTAAAATCGAGTAGAACATGAGCAAGTGAGATACGAGAATCAAAACGAGAATAACAGAAATCAACAGTCAAAAACCTCGTGAAGCAAAGAAGAAAATCAAGATTTGTGAGATTCTAAAGTCAAAGCAAGCAAAAAGATATTTTTCATGCTTGATGCTAGTTGGGGAAGAAGAGGATTAGTGAGAAGGTTGTGATAACTCTAACAAAAAGAGCCGTTCTCTTTTATTATTTCTTTCCCTTTTCCCTTTTTGGTTTTTGTTATCTAATATCTTTGATATTATAGGAAAATTATGGGAGGATTCTATTTAATTTTTTTTTTGGGTTATCTTCTTTTATTATTTTCTCTTGATAAATAAGGTTGTAATCATCTCATATATATATTTGAGAGAATTTTCTCTATATTCTCTTTTGGTGTGTTTCTACTTTCCTAGAGTCAGGTGGTGGTGGTGATTTTATTTTTACTATCTCGTACGATACTCCAGTGGGTTTCTAAACCTCGCCTCTATCGAGACAGTTTTTGAAGGATCATGTCAAAAGAAGGATTGTTCTATACTTACGAGTCAGTTTTTTGAAAGAAAATTTACGGGAATTATAGTGTCTATATCAAGCAAACACTGCACAATTAAAAATTTTAAACATTATGGAATCGTGTTGTTTATGAAAAAGTTTGGAGTAAAATGACCTCATTTTTAAGAGAAGAACGGGGGAGGTGAAAATTATTGAAAATTTCTTTAGCAGGCTTAAAATACAGAGGACAGACTAGTGTGGAACTCATAAATATGTCATCGGTTTTAAGCTATCTACTTTGTTTATTGATTCACCAATTTTTTTTTTTTTTTCTCTCTCGAACAGCTTCATTTATGTTTAACAGTATAATAACTTTGCTGTCGTTCTTCTTTAAGATAACGACGATGTTTAGGTACTTTTATTTAGGCATTAATAAGATTGTTTGCCTGGGAAGTCCAGAGTCGAGCAGCATTACCGAGGAATTTTCATATGCCTTAGTATGTTGACATCTTGCAGTCAGAGAGGAAAAATAGAGCTTTTTGCATTAAATCAGTAAACAGGAGACAAGTGGTTCAAGGTTACCTTCACTTCGCTATATGCTCATGGGGAAAGGCTTTTAATCTTATTGACGATCAAAGTGCACAATCGCTAGCTATGTTCTGCCTAGAATAAAATCAGTTTGCTTTGGCCATCCAATAAAATCTTCATTCGCTTATCAGAAAGAACCTGTAAAACAATATATGGAGGGGAACAATATGACATAGTAATACTAGGGATACCGAAAATTATACTTGTTTTTTTACTCAATGATGTTATATTTTTTTAAACCAAATACGTGACATATTAGGTGATAAAATCTATATTCAAGACAATTATTTTTTTAAAAAAAATCTACTATGCTTACTCACTCTTTTTTGTTTAGTAAGCACATGAATTTTTTTATTTTTTATTTTGCTTCCATTCATATTTGATATTAAACTAATTTAACTCATTGTTGGTAAGTCAACTTAGAGAATTAAAAAAAAAAAATGTAGAACACGATACTTTTAGCCTAAAAGACCTAGTAAAGGACTTAATACCTCCAGCATTACTCAAAATTAATTAATAGGACGAGTTAAAGACAAATCAATGGAAAGAATAAAATTAGAAGCCTAGTACAATTGCGTACATGGTCTCAACTCATCAGCATCTGAACTCAGTTTTAAGTGCATTGATAAAGTTTTCAACCAAGGAAAAAAAAAATAGAGTGATAAAATGGAACATGTGGCGGTTATATCGGGTGAATTAACATGGAATATCAAGATTGATCGGGCATGTTGGATGGAGCGGGTTGACTGATTGAGTTGGAATATTCTACAAGCTATAGTAAAATGGGTGCAAATTGTTTTAGCTGTAAGTAACAAAAAAGAAGGGACCTGTTTTTTTGTGGCTCGGGAAGGAGGAGAGGAACACTGCAACTATTGCGACTGCTAACTTGTACATACTACTAGTTCTGGTTTGTAGACCAGTGGAGTGGAGTGGAGTGATGTATCAGGTCTTCGCCGTACCTTTAGCGGATAATATGTGGTATCATATAAAGAACTAGAAACCGCATCATTATCACCATCAATGCATATATTTATCATTTTAATTATTAGCAATATATATCAGTCCTCATCAGAGGTACATCATATCATCATTTCATTCGTTATGTTGTTAATATGTTAATAAAGCGAAGGAATGTGTTGAGTTGCCCCTCCTCCTCCACCTCCACCTCCACCTGCCCAGGCTTCCAGGTTTTCACTTTCAGTTTGAGAGAAGACGAAAGATTATTAGAGAAAAGGAGTGCTCGCGAAAGCCATAAAAGTTGTCCCTTCGTCTATCATAATGACCAGATCGATCGAGATTGGTTACCAGTGCTCTTAGATCACCCTGCCTTACATATTAATACTCTTTCGTCCCTACTTCTAGGCATAAACTGATTGAAGTACCTTCATCATCACAGGGTAATTGGTGCTTCATACTCCTATCTATCTATCTATCTATCTATCTATATATATATATATATATATATCTTACCATAGCAGTCGTCAGCGTTAGCTACTGCTACGGTGCTACAGCTAATAACACATGTATTTTATATACTAGTCATACATCCAGCTGCTATGCTTGGGGGCTCGCTGAATTCATCGTCTTCCCATGATCAAGATCAAGAGGAGGAACCCTCAGATCTGCAGTACCAGTGCCATCAGCAGATTCCTCAGGCCCTAGTAGCAGTACCCCGGCCACCAACTGAGACTGCGAGGGGCGCCCTGATGACCACCACCACACCTGCATCTGCGATCCACATGCGGCAGCTTCTCATCAGTTGCGCCGAGCTCATCTCTCACTCAGATTTCTCCGAGGCTTTCAGTATGGTCTCTATTTTGTCCGAGAACTCTTCCCCACATGGTGACTCCATGGAGAGACTGGTCCATCAATTTGTTAGAGCCCTCTCGCTTCGCCTCAGTCGCCATGGCCCCATTCACACTCACATTAACGTCATTCCCTCCCCTAGGCCTCCTACTGCCATTGACTCTCCTCCTCATCATCGTCATCGTGCAGCCAGAGCCTCCTACAACATGACTGGGGGCCAAACTACTATTACTGCTACTAATATTAATTGCGATGCTAGCTTCTTGAGTGATCATGGGTACTGTGACCAGCTAGCTCTTCAGTCGTGCTATCTGTCCCTAAACCAGGTAACCCCATTCATAAGGTTCAGTCATCTAACGGCGAATCAGGCCATCTTGGAGGCCATAAAGATGGGGCAGCAGTCTATCCACATCATTGACTTCGACATCATGCATGGAGTGCAATGGCCTCCACTAATGCAGGCCTTGGCCGAGCGCTCCAAGTCCAGCAACATCACCGGTAGTAGTACCTCAATCCACAGCTTCCATGATCCTCCCATGCTCCGAATCACGGGAACTGGCCCTGATTTGAACATCCTCCACCGCACTGGAGATCGCCTTCTAAAATTTGCCCAATCCCTTGGCCTGAGGTTCCAATTCCATCCGATTCTCCTCCTCAACAATGACCCCACTTCTCTTGCCCTCCACCTTCCATCCACCATAACGCTCCTTCCGGACGAAGCCCTGGCAGTGAACTGCGTGCTCTTCCTCCACAAACTCCTCAAGGATGATTCTAGGGACCTGCGCCTCTTCCTCCAGGGGATCAAGGCATTAAAACCTAAAGTGGTGACTGTTGCTGAGAGAGAAGCCAACCACAACCACCCTCTCTTCATGCAGAGGTTTGTGGAGGCGTTGGACCACTACGCCGCCCTCTTTGGCTCCCTTGAGGCAACGCTGCCACCGAACAGCAGTGAAAGGCTTGCGGTTGAGCAAATATGGTTTGGGAAAGAAATCATGGACATCGTGGCTGCAGAGGGAGACAGCAGAAGAGAACGGCACGAGAGGTTCGAGTCTTGGGAAATGATGCTTAGGAGCGCCGGCTTTACCAGCGTGCCTTTGAGTCCCTTTGCACTGTCGCAGGCGAAGCTCCTGCTCAGGCTGCATTATCCCTCCGAGGGTTACCATCTCCAGATTCTCAACAATGCTTGCTTCATGGGTTGGCAGAATCGGGCCCTCTTTTCAGTATCTTCTTGGCACTGATTACCTACTGTTCACCAAATTATATACATCACCGGTGAGAGTGAGTGATCAGACCCCAGCAACCAACTAGTTTGAAAGAGGTAGATGCATATAATTTGATGAACAGCTAGTGAGGGCCGGAATATCGTATGTAGTGTAGGATCAGATCAGAAGCTCTTTACTAGGTTTGAAACATGCGAGGAAAGAGTGACCACAAGCTCCGCTTAAGCGCTCGACATGCAGTTAGCTTAAAACATATTCATCATGTGACCGAGCGAAGCGCACCTGATGCATAATATTGTTCCTCTCCGCAAGATTTAATTCCCGGTCTCCCTCTTCCCCACCCCACCAGAGGCAAGAGAGACGCGACATCAATTATTTGCCTCTACTCAACCATGAATATGAGTAACGTCTTATCGCAAATATATTCTTTCTGCCGATGAGCTCTTTGCTTATTTACTCCGCTGTTATGAACTATATGATTCATTCCACGAGCGATATATCGAAAAGGATGTTCCACATTGTGTTTGGTAACTTGAGGAAAATTAATTTTCCTTTGCTCCCTACGGCTGTGAATTAATTGTGAAAATGTAAATGTTAAGGAATAGAACACCGAATGAGGAGGGACATAGGCTGCAGGGATGGTTCGTGAGGTTGGTACACCCGGTATCTCGATCGGACTTGAAGTCTTGAAAACATGAAAGTGCTTTGGAAGTAAGCTGCAGTTTATGATCAACAACGGCCATTGCCACCATCTCCCTCGTTTCCTTCTTACAATTAATTCTCGGGAGGAGCTGAAAGCTACTGATGTACCCATGATTTAATTGTTTATAAGTAAAATCTAAAATTAAATAGCCAGGCCAAGTTGGCATATTTTGTCTCCTTCAATTTATCTTTCCTCTACATTTCATGTACTCTTTTTTCTTTTTTTACCTTAATTGATTCTGTTAAGTATAAGCAATTCCTCTTCGACAGCTGGGGAGCCCAACAAAATTGCCATGCAGCTGACAGCAGTGGCTTCTATTTTGCTTAGATATGCTACCTAGACTAGAGTCTCCATATACATGTTGATGTAATTAATTTGGATGGTTTGTCTCTTGATCTCTTCACAATCACACTGATGTGCTGGACTTTCTTTTAAATTTTTTAAAGAAGATTAATGCTACGCTTTATTGATCAACACTGCTTTTTGCTTATAATTAATGCTTTTTTATCTTCCTTGTTCTCTCTCTCTCTCTCTCTTCTTCTTCTTCTTCTTCTTGTTTTTCCGTTTTTTTTTTTTTTTTACTGATTGATTCCATTCCATGTTCTCTTTCTTGCCTTTAAAGCAGCGAATTTTGAGGCCAGCCCATCCTTGTTCCCCAAAATTCTCATGTCTGCTTCATAAATGCTGTGCTTTCAAGAGTAGATGCACGAGAGGGTTTCTTGTTTTCTGCACTAAGCATCCGTATATACCTATTTCTGTCTTTCACATCGCACTATTAACTACCCCAATTTCTGCCTTCTGTCCCCTCAACAAAGCCATCGAAATTTTCAAAGATCAAACTTTTCATGACCACCTTGCCTCCTTTCCTGTGTGAGCTGCGACTACACATGTGAAAAACTTTGTTAGTTCTTGTTGGGGGATCTCTCGTTACCTGTCGTTTACTCTTCTCCCTCTCTTTTTCTTTTCGTTTTTGCCTTTTCCAAAGAAAACAGCAAACAAAGAAGGAAAAATAAAAAAAGAGGAGGGGAGGGGGGGGATCTCCTCGTGTCCCGTTGTTGCTCAAATCTCCATCATTAATTATCTCTCCCACACCCAATTTCATGTCACTTAGCCGTTAGTATGGGCTTCCCAAACAAAAAATAAAAGCTTTTGTGTGTCTTGCAAATCAACTAGCTAGAGACTTGCACATTTAGATTCTGTCTCTCTCGCTGCCGCTCATGCGCGGGCCCAGCCAGAACGCAGGATCTAAAGCATAAACTAGTATATCAAAATTTGTAATTGATGATGGGCAAGATGGGGAACATTTAATTAATAATTAATCAATTAATAAGTGTACGTGTTTGAAAGCTGAGATTGGATCGTATCCTGCTTGCTGGCACAGGATATTGGCATTGCATGACGCAATGATTCCAAGTAAGTTGAAGCCGGTTGAAAGATGCTACGATGAGATTTTTTTTTTTTTTTTTTGTTCTTCGGGTGAATTATTTTCGGCTTCCCCTTGGGTTAGCTGACAATGATAAGATGGTCACAAGTGGGAGTGATGGCCACGCATGGAAAAAGAAAGGTGCACATCACACTTCACAGGGCTTTAGCTTTGCGTGTTGGAGTTAAGACTGACTGAGGCCTAGCCATAGAGTTGGTGCATGCACGCATGACATGATAGAATCAGCCCAAGCAAAGCACCCATCAATAACCTTTCTTTATCTATTTATTCATCCACCCGTCTTTCTATTTGATTCAGACGTAACCTCTTGGCCCTGTGTTCGGCTGGAGGGCCAATAGTGAAGCTATCTATCCATCCGACTACTCCAATTATTGTTTTCTTTTCTTTTTTTACCCTTTTTTTTTTTCAGATTATTGTTGATGTTCATCGTATTTGACAGATAGAATAATTGATATTGAAAATCTCCACACCACCCCCACCTCTTTTTTTTTTTTTTTTTTGAATGAATAATTTGAGCGGTTCTTGCTTATCCGTGTCCTAGGAAAAAGGCACTCATTTTTTTTTTTTTTAAGATGAGACGATCGTGAACTTGTCTAGATGGTATTTCGATTCTAACTTTTTCTTTTTATGGAGATATATTTTTATTTGTTTCTTATGTATAGTATTTTAGTGTACCTTTATCTTTGTATCTATTGGCTGTTTTTTTTTTTTTTAAATCACTAACTTGTACTAGGCGCTATTACTTAACAAAAATAAAGTTTCTTCACTTATTAATAATAATAATAATTATTATTATAATTTGATACCCTCGCTTAATCATCCGCATGCCACATATCATCACCACGGTGGATCCCTATAAGTCTACCAATCAGTTAGGTTTGGATCATTAATTTGCGGCTGTGGTTAGAAAATCAAAAATGTCAATGTTCGTCAGCCGTGATAAGGAGATTCCTAGAAATCCATACTCGTTTGATGGTAGTCGGTATCTTCCCATCTATTTAGTGCTCCCCTTCGCCGGGTCCATTCGATGTTCCCCCCAACAAATAATTCTACTCTTATCACACCAGAAAGATTTTTAGGTGCGCCGACATCAACAAGGCGTTAATTTACCTGTTCGACGAATTTTTCAAAAGAAAATATTTGCCAGATACACAAGGAATGAACGCAATAACTGTGTTCGTCACTTATAGTTGGTCATTTTGTTAATATATATACGTGCACTAAAATTAATACTGGTTCTTGGCCGAGATGTTTATGGTTATCGAACACATATGTATCATATTTATTTGTTCAATAAGATTAAGTGAAGACAACTTCTTTGGAAGATATAGAGAATCATACAACCTTCCCCGCTGGCAGCTATATGGTTAACGCCCTGTTGTTGAAAAAGGAGGCAACGTCTTGGCTAAAATGGGATAACTGTTGCCTCCATCGAAGCTTACAATGGCTCTCCTCTCGTGGTAAAATTATCATATCCTTGATAGCGAATTTGATGCAATAGTAAGTAAAAATAAAGTTAACATTCAAATAAGTTTAATATTTTTTAAATAAAGAAATATAAGTAAAATTAATATTTTTATTAAAATATTTATTTATTAAGATAACTTAGTCCTTTAAATTTACATACATTTATAAGTAAAATTAACAAATTAATTAAAAAGTATTTTAATATAAATGAGAAAACACTCTCTGTCTAATTAAAAATATATATAATTAAATAAAAAATACTTTAAAATAAAAATAAATTTTTTTAAATAACTTCGCATAAGTCTAAATAGTAGAATTATATTTACAAGTCAAAATTTTCACAATTTTCTTTTGGACTTTTTGGTCTATAAAATTTTGAATTACTAATTCTATGTTAGTTTTCTCTACTTTGAAAAAACTTAAACTGGAATTTAAGTCACGATTTGAATATAAAGACTCATTAGTTGAATAAAATAGATAAATATCTGTAATATTAAAGGTCTTTGAAATCTCTCATTCTTTAATTAAATAACTCACATATATATTGTCATTAATTTTCTTCAATACTTGATAAGATCAATACTTTTTAAATTACAATTTATTGTAATAACTAACAAAAAATTACTCTTTATAAAGAAATACCATTACCTTATTATTCTTTTGAAACAACTTTCTTTGTAACCCTTTTGCATTTTTTATTAATAATAACTAACTTTCATTTCACCTTAACTTGACAAATTACAACTATTATGCAAGATGTTTAGCTATAATGTTGAGGTTTGGGATTTAAGAAAATTTAACTAAATCCAAAGTATGTTGTGGACATTTAGTATAAATAATAGAAAAATGAGACTTCTTTATAATACTATGAACTACATTATTGCATGTAAACTTTACTTAAATTAAGGCAAATTCTCATTATTTTGACTTATCTCTACAGATACTTTGAATAAGATTGTCTAAGATTTTATTAAGTGAACCATCTATTTAAGATGACTTGTACTGTTAAACTTCAGGGATAAATCAAATAACTTTCATAAAGTAATGCAAAAGTGACTAAAATACCCTATGTCATAGTTAAAAGTGATGAATTTGAATATTCTATGTAAACTTACTACCTCTTTAAAGAATAGTTAAGTTACATTCGAGGTATTAGAAATCTTTTTATAAAAAATGAAATAACTCATTTTAGAAACCTATTAATAATAACAAATATAAAATTCATGCCACATTGGGTATAAAGTAAGTATAAAATAAAATCCATGAACAAGTCTCCTCAAATATTGTCTAAAATAGACAAAGACATATAAAGTGTAGTATTTTATAATAAGTCCTTGGCTATTTGACAAATATAATATCGTTGAATAAATTTATCAATATTTTTTTTAATTATGACTAATAATATCGCTCTTAGACTACAACAATTATTTTGTCACACCCAAGATAATTGGCAATACCACAAATATGTAGATTATAAACAATTTTTTTAGTTAATAAAAATTGAGAAATACAAAGTTAATTTCTCCACATCAAATTGCTATCAAGAATATGGAAATCATTTTCTCACTGCCTCTAAATGCACTTCACTTACATTATTTCAAATTTCTCATCTTATTTATACAAATTATGAAAAGATTTCAAACTCATTATCTCACTACTTAATATCATTAATAGTGCTTAAGGCATCAACAACCTTATTCTATTAACTGACTTTGTGAAATAACTTAAAAAAAACTTTTGTAGGAAAGTAGATCATCTAATATGCATGTCATTACTAATTTGCTTTAATTATAAAGAGACTTAAGAATTTAATGATCAAAGTATAAGATAAACTTACGTCTTAACAGATGATGTTCCTAATGTTTCAATGCTCTCATAATTGTATAAAATTCTGTCATATGTCAATTACATTTTTCAACCCTTATTAAGTTTCTTGCTGAAATATGTGACTAGTATTTTTTTTCTTCAAAAAGAACAATACCAACTCCAATTTCACTAGCATCACACTCAACTTCAAATAACTTTTTAAAGTTGAGTAACGTTAGTATTGAAGTAATACATAATTTTTCCTTAATGAAAGTAAAACTCTATTCTTCTTCATTTCCTTATTGAAACTTATTTTTCTTAAAACATTTAGTAATAAGTATCATGATGTTATTAAAATTATTGATAAAATTTCAATGAAAGGTTGTTAGGTCATGAAAACTTCGTATATCACTTATTGTTTTAAGGTAAGTCAATCTTAAATTGTTTACTTTTTGTTCTTGTCAACCTATATACCACTAAAACTAATTATATATCTCTGAAAGAGTAATTTGTTAGTAATGAAATTACACTTTTTTAAATTTACGTATAATTTATTTTCTTATAATATCATTAATACTTTTCTCAAGTATAAAATATGATACTCTATTGATTGACTATAAATAAGAATATAATCAAAATATATAATCACAAACTCGTCAATAAAGATGTTTAATACTTAATTCATTATAATGGTACTAAGGGTATTAAAGAAACTAAATAACATCACCAACCACTTATAAAGATCATAACAAGTTTTGAATATAATTTTGAATATAAACTAAATAACAAGTTTTAAATTAAGGTAACTAAGTTTGATTCTGATTTAATGATAACTACTTCAAAAATTGATCGTTAAAAATGCTTTGGATCCATTTAGTTAGTCTAACATGTCATTTAATTTGAGAATTAGAAACTTACACCTAATAGTAATTTTTTTACGGTTTAACTATTAACATATATCCATAAACTATCATCTATATTTAAAGTCAATAAGGTAGATATCATACATAAACTCAAACTTTCTTTGATATACCTCTTTTGTAGCAATTCTTCTTTTGTAACAATTCTTCTACTTTTTCTCTTTGGATCTCACTCTCTTTAAAACTTATTTAGTAGCATAGTAGGTTAAGAAAACTAGTTTAAAAAATTAAATCAATCTAATGGTGGATATTATGTATTAATGGCTACCTATTCAGTAATTCCTCAATTATAATTTTACTGAATTTTTCCAACAATAGCTTAATGAAGTCTAAGAGTTTTGTCTCTCAACCATTAATTACTTTGCCTTTTACTACTAGCACATAAATTTCTTTTGATTCTTTAATGATAACTTTAATCTTTTGATTTAAATAGGTGATTATTATGAAAGTCCTCCTCCCATTTAAGAAGTTTTGGTTTGGGATCTTTCTTTTATATACAGTAATGTATATTTCACTTTATCCTTCTCAAGCTTATAGATATTCATTCAATCTAAATGTTGTACATTAATGTTAACTTGCTATAGTCATTCAAATAATAAGTGATAAACATCCATATTTACGACATTACATTAGATCTCATTTGTACACTAGCTGATTAAGAAATGAGTCTTATATCATTTTATTACTCAAATTTCTCCAACTATTTTAATCCACTTGATGGTATATGCACTCAGGTGCTTTTCCACTAATAGCTGTAGTTATAATGTTTTTATAGTCTTTATTCCAATAATATTTTCTTAAATATTTTATTAATAATCAAATTAAACAAAATTTTATTGATTATGCACTTTATACGAAATAATTTGTTTCATTAAGTATCATCCTCTTATTTTAAAGTTAATATTAGCTTTCTTATTACATACATGAATTTTTCATCTTCATAATCATATGACTTATCATCTGGGCAATAATAAAGTTCATTATCTTTAATTCTAACCATTTTCTGTAGCTATACTATGTTCACTATCTTTTAATATGAACAATAATTATAATAATAATCTACCTCATTACACTTGTAACACTTACCCAATATAGGCTTCTTATAAAGATTAACATTTCAAATTGTAGTTTTCTCAGCAAGCGGTTATTCTATAGTTTTGTCAACTATCACCTTTTCTAGCTAGCTTAAGGCCTTATGTTTTTCTTTTCTTGTAACAAATTTGTTAAAATTAACATAAAACTTACAAGAAGATTTAAACTTATTTTTTTCTTATAATATCATTTCAACTTTCAATGTTACATTCCTATCCTCAAATATATCCAATAACATTTGAATTTCAATTTTATCTCGGATGTTTGGTTGTAATCCATTAAAATATTTTAACACATACTAATTTTCTGATTCCATCAAGTTATTACACTTAAATAATTTAAAAAATTCTATTAAGTATTCATTTTATACTAGTCTCTAATTGAAATTTTCTCTTTTCTTCTTTTGCAGTTTTTTATTCATTTTCACCTCATAAAGACTTATTTTAACCAACAAATTACTAATTTAACCTTTTATTCTTTGTACTTCAGTAAGTTAATTTATAAAACTTTTAATATTTAATTAACCATTAAAAATAGGGATATTTGTTTTTAACCAAAATTCATTTGATATTTTAGAATGTTGGGATCCTCGTTGTTCATACTTGACATAACTTTGATACTCATCAAAATCATTGTTCTCGTTATTAGAATTTATTACATATGTTTAACAGTTATATGGATTTATTTCTTCATTAGAACCCATAATATAGGTTTGACGCCTATATGAATTAATAAGGATTAGTTAAGCAAGAGGCTAGCTGTGAGCAAAATCTCAAACGTAATTCCTTTCATCTCTTCAATTCTTATAGACACATTCTATCTAGAGAGCTTAAAATCAATTATTGATTATGCTAATTCATGTTTCAATCGATCAACCCTTTAGTCAAGGTTTTATAGTGTTATTTCCTAACTATGGATGGTTGTTTATATGACTAACATCTCATGATCTTCATTAACAAAATGATTGCTACTTCATTTGTCTCGTGTTGTCATCAAAATAAGTAAGATCCATTTTATTACAACTTAATGCAACATTTAATAAAAATAAAATTAATATTCAATTAAAATTAAGAAAACAATATTTCTCAACAAAGAAAGATATAGTTAAGATAACGTCTTTGTTAAAATATTTATTCATTGAAATAATTTAATTTTTTAGACTTATATATATTTATAAGTAAAATTAATTAATTAACTACTAAAATACTCTAATTTAAAGAAACAATATTTCAGAATTAATTAAAAATATATAATTAAATAAAAAATACTTTAAAAAAAAAAAGAAACTGAAATTTTTTGAATAGTTTTACATAAGTGTGAATAGTAAAATTATGCTTGGTGGCCATCATATTTGTTGTTTGATACTTATAATAGGACTGGTATAACTAACAAATATTAGTACAATTGGCAAGAAGAAGAAGTCCCTTTTTTACTGTGAACAATTCTTACTTGAAGTTCTCTGGGAGCAAAATCCTAGACGCACCAAGCCAAGAAGGATGAGTAAGACTTTGAAATCATCCAAGTGAAAATTTTAGTCTTGGTAGATACGAAACGTGACTTCAGAGTATGATTTTGGATTGAGTTTTAATTGACGAGGGATGTCTCTAATCTTCATCTTCTAATAATCGCTTAAAAGAAACTTCATCACGGGATGAGATATGGTTTGAGAAATCAGTGATTTAGCTTGAGATGTGATGCACAGATTAATTTTAATTTTTATAGGAGCTTGGACAGATCGGATGTACGTTAATGGATCGTTTTGAAGAAAAGTGCAATCAGTCTAGGGACACTATAGTTATTCTGGCCCATACAGCCCAATAATTATTAACTCCGAAGGCTCCAAAGCAGAGACCCAGGGTATGGGGGCAACCGAAGTCGGTTTTCGTTTCTTGCTTCATCAAAGCATTGTTGTACCGGTCAGATGACAAAAGACGATGTGGGTTCGGATCAGGCCGAACAAGATGGGGTGACCTAGCAGAATATATATATATCGAGAGAGAGAGAGAGAGAGAGAGAGAGAGCAGAGAAGAGATCAATAAAGGTATTTGTTTTACCCTATAGCTTGGAGTCTGATGACATTATTTACAGACAGAAGTGAGCCCTGCTGCAGATGTCTTTTAGGTGTGTTGTCTGAGTGATTACGAGGGATATGTGGAGTAACCTACTCGACTTCATCATCTTCTTCTTCTTCCTTTTTTTTTTTTAGAGGCACACCAAGTGAGAGAGAAGAGATAGGTTCGAGAAATCAGCCCAGTTTCTTTGGACGTTCAGGTCCAAAACTATATGATTTTGGCGACATTGCAGTAAATAGATAGGGTGGGGGGCCAAACCGCCGACTCGAAAATCTATAAAAACCCATAACGGCAACATCAGACCACAACGGTCCGTCATATAAATATATATGGTTTCAATATTAGGCTATAGCCGTATCCATCCAATTGGCAGATGCATAGCGTTTCTCTAAAACAAAAGGTATTGTCTATCCTTTGCCATTTTTTGGCTGATTGATAAAAGAAAAAAAAAAAAAAAACAGAGTTCGCTTTTTCCCTCCCGTCGTTTGACTTGACTAGATCAATCGAAAACTGTTTTTGAAACTTGTAATTAGCAATTAGTGCACGGACAAACCCTGAAGCCGCATGGACAGGCCCTGCTTGCTCAGGCCTATCTCTGCTTAATTGATGCTCCTAATTTAATTCATCTCCTCGCAATCTACAATATGCAATATATTACAGGAATTCAATTTTGTCAATACACAAAGATTCCACGTCATCCACTTTTGTATAGTTGTATGAAATCAATTTTGTCAACTTCACGTACGATGATACATATACATATACATTTTCTTGACAAAACAATATATTTTAAAGACCACCCGGTTCTAGGCTGTAGCTGCTCCCAGCTTTCTAGTTCATCCATTTCATTTAATTAGTTCATCCCGCAGCGTCCCTTCAGACATAATCATATAAACGGAGAGAACGAGAGAGAGAGTGAGAGATGGTTATGACCGCCAAACTCCATCCAGGCAAAAAGTTAGACATTAATTACCCTGGCTTGCTTAATTGTAGACGGTGAACTAGTCGCCAATGAAAAAACAAGGGTCTTACTGCAAATGCTCTCTTAATAATCAGATGATGAACGAGCTTTGTTATAATGCATGAGGGATTCTCTTTTAACTTTTCTAAGAATAAGAGAAAATTTTATCTGTTACATTTGATGGATGACGGTTTCTATTTCAAATCAGCCTCAACATGAGAAGTTTTTTTTTTTTTTTCTTTTTTTTTTGGTTGGTGGGTTGGTTCGTAATAGAATTTGAACTTGATCACTAGGTTAATTAAGACTCAAGATTGTTGGTTTTTGGCTTATTCCTTGCAGTCCTCGTCATCATTCACATTCGTACCGCAATTTGCGCATGTTAGACGGTCGTTTGTACATATTCTGGATCTGTCCTTTTGAGAACCCTTGTAGGCATATACATTGGTAGTGGCGGGGCTCATCCTCCTTCTTTGGAAGTGCCGTCCCAAACTTCATCTTGACTTATTTGATGTCTTAAAGTATTACTCATAGTTCTCTTTCTTTTTCTTTTTTTTTTTGTCGTCTTTTTTTTTATAATTATAAATGGTTGCTTCATAGATTATTAAATATCAACGTCTACGAACCATGTACACGTATGTTGCCTTTTTCATGTCAGCATGAATGCTTGCAAACATCTTTTGTTGCAAAGACGATATAATGTGTAGTGTTTGACCTGAGGGGACGTTTAGGGTTAAGAAAAGAAAAACAAAAAAAAAAGAGTTAAGATTCCCCCCCCCCCAACAATACTTTAACCATGCTGGATATAACATGTAATTAAGGAGATTCTATGATATATTTATTTTTAAACAAATAGAACTTGCTCGTTCTATTATTATTATTGAATAAACTTATATTTTTGGTGTGTTTGAAAAAGGTTTTTGTATCACTCGTTATAGATTACTTCCTCTAAGAAATAATTACCGAAGAAAACAATGTAGGTGTGATCTTATATATACATATGAAGCTAATGGTGCCATTTAATCTGTTTTAGTTGCGGATGGTGTCAGTTAATTCTTTCTGGGTTACTCCTTGTCGTTTCACTTTTGCTCCCTCTTTTTTTTTTTTTTTTTATTTTGGGCTTTTCACCGTGTGTGTGTGTGTGTGTGTGTAAAGAAAAGGAATTATTATTATTATTATTATAGATATAGATATAGATATAGATTGACCCAAAAGGGGGAAGCTTATATATACGTATAACCCGGGGGTTCAACTTTGATTTAGAATAAGGGCAGACGAAAATGAGATAACGTAAGTAATAAATGAGAAATAAATAAATTATGGCGTGATAATAGACGAAATTATTAATCAAGTCGATTGTTTTTGTGGGGGTGTGGGGGTGGGGGGCAGGTGGCAGTAATTATTTCAGTAAAACTCAACAACATCAATGTCAATTAAATATATACTATACAAAAATAAAGGATTATTACGGGGGCGCTACTGTTACTGTTAAGCTGCTAATGCCATCCCAACTTTTGTTTTGACAATCCAAATAAGTAAAATCAAAATCACTTGGACTGGCCAGGGGGCCCACAGTCCCCTCAGAGGGTGGTCCTCTATAATTTGGAGAATTTCTCCCGGGCGTGAGGTTACAGTGTTTTATATTTTCTGTGATGTTTAGAAATCGCTTCTTCTTTTTCTTTTTTTCTTTTTTTTTTTTTTTAACTAATACTTAACAATTTAACTATTAATTTTTATTTTTTATTTTATATTTAATAAAAAAAAACAAACAAACAAACAAATTATTTGGACCGGATGGAAGGGAAAGCAAAGCATAGTCCGCTCGCTTTCCTTCCCTTTTCGTTCCCTCCGCATCCAGCCAATCGCCTCGATGCCTTTGGCACCCTTGAAACATCCACGCGGCATTCTATGAACTTACGAAGAAGCAAGGATGGCCGGATGCCCTTCTCGTGAGAGCCAGAGGACAAACCTCAAGACATGGAATAATCATAATCGGTTAGTTTTAATTTAAAAGATAAAATAAAACAAAAGATCAAACAATAAGCTAGAGAGAATCCATCCAATCATATTAACATCGTTAAGATTATGATTTATGAATCCGAGTCCAATTAATGTTAAGATTATACAATGTTGAGGTTAAGAGGACTCAAAAGCTCGCTCAGAATCTGCATTGTGTAGACAGACGCACTGTGGTATTCATTTATTTATTTATGAAGCAAGGCAAGGCAAGCAGCCAGGGGCAAGTCCCCGCCGGGGGGGTTGGGGGGCGGGGGAAGAGACTAACACAAAAAGCATGAAAACACAAATACGTGCTTTTCTTTTCTTACAGTCTCTGTTTCTGTTGGTGGGACTGGGACTGAGACTCTCCCTCTCCCCTCTGTCCGTGCTTGTCTCTCTCCATCACTATCGAATTCAGGTTGTTTGTTGTTCTTCTTCTTTTTTTTATTTTTTTATTTTCCTTTTTGGCTATTTTGCTTCAAAGATTCAAACCATCTCATTTCCATGTCTGGTCCCTTCCCCTCCCACCATTCCCACAATCTATCTCCTGTAATTTATTTATTTATTTTTGAACCTTATATTACTTTCTCTCCTTAATGAATTCAGAATCATTTAACACGGATGACATATAACTTTATATGTCACTTTTTGTGATTTCCTTACCACCAATTAAGCATCATCCTTTCATTTTGGACAAACCTGCGAAGTTGATTTAGAAACAGATGCGCAGAGTGAGAGAGTGAGAGAAAGAGATGATTTTTACCCTTCCCTCCCGATTCCCGTCGAAATTGAACCAATATATATATTAACAGACATGAGTTAAAAGAACCATACCATTTCATTTCATATGTTTGTTTGATTAGCTGGGGTGGTCGGAATCGTCGGGCCTTTTATTTTTACCTTTTTGTTGGGGCGCCCGGGGTTGGTGTTCAGCAGGGAGTCGGCTGTTGGCAGTGCTGCTGGCCCGGGTGTGGGTCTCCTCCCATCCTCATATCATCAACCATCATCTCCTTCTTGACTCCTTAATCAATCAGGTGATCATTTTAGCTCCTCCCTCTCTCTTTCTCTCTCCCTCTCTCTCTCTTCTTTTCTTTTCGTTTTCTGCTTTTCAAATTTGTAATATAATATGTCTTCAGTGTGCTCCTCTCATCACATTTAATGGCTTCCTTGCCATTTTAAGTTACCTACCTTCCTTTCTTTCGTTAATTTAATTCGTCCATTCGTTTCTAAATTTTTATACTTTTTTTTTTCTGCTGGGTTTTCGTGTTCTTCGCGATTGTTTGACAAAACAGTCATAAAATAGAATAAAAGCTACTGACTCTCCTTCTACTTTTGCCTTTTCCTTCCTCACTCTGTGCCCAGATATCAGATTCTTCTTCCTTTGATTTTTTTTTTTTTTTTTGGTCTTGTTTCTATATTTTCTGCCGCATACTTTTGCATGGTACTCTTAACAACAACAAGCGCAGTCAAATTAGGTGAGAATGTTTCTTTCTTGTCTTGCCTTTACGTAGACAACTGGAGTTTTTCAATTCTGTATATGTCTCAAAATTCATGCTCTCTATCCAATTGGAAGTTGGTTTGGTCATCACTGATCCACTGCTGCCTGCTGTATTTGAAAACAGAACTGTATCCACTGTCCTCCTTTTATGGATATCTTGCTATTACATCCATAGATATCCAACTGTTGCAATTAGGCCCTGAGTAGTAGGACAGGTGGAGTTGAGTAGTAACACAGGTAGAGTCTATCTATACTCCATTTCCGCATTTCTGAAGTCTTTGGAAATTATGAAGGGAAACCAAATTTCTTTTTTGGTAACTAATGCTAGATTATTGAATTGCATGCTTCCTTTATTTTTGTGTCTACTCGGTTCAGGTAACTCTGAACAATCTCCTCACAGTTTGTTGGATCAAGCTTTTGGTCCTCCAACTAAAATGTCTTTTCGTGGGACCAAAATTAGTTGAAAAGTGTTGCCTTTATCCTCCTTTCCTTTTCCATTCCTCTTTGCAAGTAAAATTCTGCCGAGTTCTCAGGCTTTCCTCTTTTTTTTTTTTTTTTTTCATGGTTGCTTGTCTTTGTCCTTTCATTCATGTGTGGCCTGTGTGTTCTGGTACTAGGATTTTGGCTCCAACCTTTTCAGGAACTTCCCCATAGCCAACACCTTGACTAGGAGCTTCCCAACCCCTCAGTGGCAGTTTGGAAGTCATGGCTGGGATCAACGACAATGTTGCTATAATTGGCGATTGGGTTCCTCCTAGTCCAAGCCCGGGAACATTTATCTCAGCATTATCGGGTGATGATATCAGCTCAAGAACAATCTCAGAATGTCCTCTGGAAAATAGAAGTGAGGGGCTCTTTTTTGGCTTGCGAGAACAGATCACAGGGGGAGATGCCAACAGAAGGGATTTACCAGGGTCTGGTGGAACTCAGTTGCCCCAATTAAATTCACATTCTGAGGCAAAGTCAAGCTCCCATGGAGTTCTTGTGGAAAGAATGGCAGCCAGAGCAGGATTTAATGCTCCAAGATTGAACACTGAAAGAATCAGGTCTGCTGACCTATCTCTCAGCCCCGAGAGTTTGTCTCCTTACTTGAGCATCCCACCTGGCCTCAGCCCAATGGCCCTGTTAGATTCTCCAATTTTTGTTTCAAATTCTCTGGTAAGCCCAATATCTTAAAATTCTTGCTCATTGTGTGGTTTGCCTGTTTGGATTACCAATTGTAACTTCGTTAACTTCTCTGTGGTAAGTTGATTGACAGGATAGGAACAAGCTCTGAGTCTTGGCATTGATGTGTGGCAAAATCAGGGTTCCAAGGGAGTTCCCTGATTGATAAGTGAATCTAAGAGGTGATCAAGGAGCTTAAATATAGAAAAGAAAGACTGTCGATGAGTTGGGGCCTTGATTTTATTTCACCCTCCTATCTATGAGAGTGGCCTCGATTGAGTGACCACTTGAAGTTCAATTTTTGCATCGCTTGTTCTCGTCCTCTTTACTAAATTCTTAGGTGACTAAATTATAGTTATTAGTTGCTGATGCAAGTTTCTTGTCGATAACTACTTGCCTGCGATGCACTTTTGGACCAACACAATAACTTTTTTGCCGCTCAAAATACCGTGTGTATTTGTTTTTTTATTATTATTTTTTTAAAGCAAGACCCTACCTCTTCTGGATGGACATTAGAAGCTACACCATTTTATGTCCGCCTTGATGTGCAATGGTTTAAGTTATAAATAAAGACACTGGGGACATCTTGCCAATTGTGAGTGTGTTCTTTGGCTTGACATCCAGTCAACTTGGAGGCTAAACGTGATTTGAGGAATCACAAGAGAATGGTGGCCTTTTGTTCAAAAATAGACATTCATTATAATTTTGCTGAAGTAAAATAGATTTTGTTGTTTTTGACTTTGTCCAGGCTATATATGAATAGATAGCTTACCTAGTTGTTAGCTAGCGCATCTCTATGGTTGTCATGACTAACAACTGCTGGGAAATTGAAGAGAATTTATTGGCGTTGTGCTTGTCATACTAAGCTTTTTGATTAGCTGCATACTATTTGTGCAATACCATTTGTGCAAAGGCACTTTAGTGTCCAATTTTTGCTAAGGTGCATGTTTTACATTATTAATATTGCATCAAAAGTTGAAGTTAATTATTTTCCTCTTCTACATAATATGTCCTGCCTCTGAACCTATTGATCCTCAGGCACAGCCATCTCCAACAAGTGGGAAGTTCTCATTTCTCCCTAATGGTAACAGTAACATCTCCTCATTAGTCTCAGAACTTCCTGATAAGAGGAAAGATAATTCCTTTGATGACATCGATTCATCTTCCTTTCCGTTCAAGCCTGTTGCAGACTGTGGTTCTTCCTTTGTCCTTGGTGCAACCAGCAAAGTGAGTACATTTGGCAGCAACCTTCCTTTTTGACAATGTAGCGATAAAAGGGAATAAAATACAATTCCACTCCCCGCCTCCCTTTTTTTTGAGAATCGAGTGTTTTAAATATGAAAACTGTTTAGTAGTATTCAAATTAGCTGGCCAACACTTTATTTCTAAGTGATGCTTTCCTTCTTCCTCCAGATACCCCCAGCCTCTGTTCCTCAGTTTTCCTTTCCCAATATTCAGGTTTCAGTTCACCCTCAGAAGAGTCATGTTGCGGAACAAGCAAAACTCCACTCTCAGAATAGAAATCCCCTCAACTTTCAAGCAGAACAATCCAGACCAACAACTGAAAAGGACAATGGGCATAAATCCAATACAGTAGACCGATTCAATACTGTAGGTTGCAGCCATGGACTTTCTCCTACTCTTGATCAACAACAAGATGAAGAAGGAGATCAAAGATCCAGTGGAGATTCAATGAATGCAGGTGGCAGTATGCTATCTGAGGATGGATATCAATGGAGAAAATATGGACAAAAGCAAGTAAAGGGCAGTGAGTGTCCATGGAGCTATTACAAGTGCACACATCCAACTTGCCCAGTTAAGAAGAAAGTGGAACGCTCTCATGAGTATCACATAACAGAGATCATATATAAGAGGGCCCACAACCATCCCAAACCTCCATCCAATTGGCTTTCGGCAATTGGATCATCAAATCTACTCGTGGATACGCTGTTGGATGCCCCTGAACAAGGTGAAACTCAGAGTGGTGCTAATAATGATCTTCCATGTACCAATACACACAAGGGAACTGCTATAGGGAGTCCTGATTGGCAGCATGACAATGTTGAGGTGACATCATCAACATCTGCAGGCCCTGAATTTGGAAATCCATCTTCCTTGTTGCAGGCTCAGACTGGCAATCACTTAGAATCTGATGATGCTGTGGGGGCCTCTTCCACCTTTTCTAACAATGAAGATGAAGATGATAGGGCTACACATGGCAGTGTTGGCAATGATGAAGGGGACGAATCTGACTCAAAGAGAAGGTTCCTAATCTCTGTCTCTTTTTCCTATATAAAAGATTGGTAGTGTGGCATTCTGTGTGAACAATAATTTAGTCCTGTTGTCTAATGTTCTAGGAAAATTGAATCTTATGCAACGGAAATGAGTGGAGCCACCAGAGCTATTTGTGAGCCCAGAGTTGTGGTTCAGACAACAAGTGAGGTCGATATTCTTGATGATGGATATCGGTGGCGCAAGTATGGGCAGAAAGTTGTGAAAGGAAACCCAAATCCAAGGTTGTTAAATCTGTCATTGAGACAAATAGCTCTCTTCTCTCTCTTTGCTGTTTCCTCTGCAGGACCCTTTTTTTTTTTTCTTCTTCTTCTTTCTTTGTGTAGATGGAAGTTGATAATTGGATGTTCGCTGATTTATTGCAGGAGCTACTACAAGTGTACTAATGCAGGCTGCACCGTGAGAAAGCATGTGGAGAGGGCATCTCATGACGTCAAGTCAGTTATCACTACATACGAGGGGAAGCACAATCATGATGTACCTGCTGCTCGCAACAGCAGCCACGTCAATTTGAGCACTTGTAATGCCATGCCTGCCCAAGGTGCTACTGCCGTTCAGAACCATGTTCAGAGGCCAGAGCCATCACGAATTCACAACTGCATGACTAGGTTTGAGGGGTATACTCCATTTGGATCCTTCAGTCTACCTGGAGAGCAGCAGCTAGCTTCTGGTCCCACCTTCTCATTTGGAATGAATCAAGCAGCAAGCTTGGCAAATTTGGCAATGACCGGATGGGGTCCGGGCCAAGCCAAAAATCCCGTTTTGCCAATTAACCCTTATGCAGCTCACCAACGTCCTGTGAATGAAATGGGATTCATGTTGCCCAAGGGAGAACCGAAGATGGAACCAATGTCAGAAACTATTACGAACCTGGTCCAGAATCCATCAATGTATCGGCAAATCATGAACCGGTTGCCGCTTGGACCTCACACGTAAATTTGTTTTCATTTCTTTTTATTTTACTTTATTTTGTTTTATTTATTTTTTTTTTTTTACAACTGCTTGGATCTCACAGAGTAGTAGAATGTTTACATCTCTGTGGATTGTAATTGGTAATCGCAATAGTGATCCGTCTTCCCTGCGATGCTTTTGCCTTTTTTTTTTTTTTTTTTTCTCTCCTATATTTTCCGGAATCATTTCTGAGGCAAGGGGATTTTCTTTTTCTTCAGCAGTCTCAGTTGTTGGGGTAAACACAAAATCCTTTCCCACAGCAAAGATGGAAAGAAAGTGACGGTGGAGTGATGACATCTGTTGAATGTGGGAACAGACGAGCTGGGCTCTTTCTTCTGCAATTCTTGGCGCTGAATCCAATCCAATCTTTAAAACAAGAAGGGGAAAAAGGAAAGAACGTACATTTATGTTTTCATTTCGCTTGCCTCGAGTTCACTAGAGATCCAAATGTCAACCGCTATGAGATTCCACAAGAGGTCTAGTTCCGTAAACACCAGCTGGTTTTTACCGATTAAACTAACCAACGAATGGGAATATACGTTGGCTTTCGAGCTAATTGTACTACTAACTATTTCCATTTGTTTTTTCCTTCTCTTCTGGTTAGCTCGTGTTCAAGTGGGGAAATAATAATCAAAGGCATCGGGGCTCAAATTTTGACATCGACCAGAGAGAGAAAAAAAAAAAAAAAAAAGAGCGTACATGTTAGATGGTCAGTTTTATTCCAAGCTTTAGTTAAAGCTGAAGATAATGTTGTTTTTCAGATTCCAAATCAACGCGAACTAGTACGATGAAAGACAGTAATCGTTTCAGTTGTACTTCCAAGCTGTTTCAGGTGCATCCAATGGAGACGTTCGTTCTCCCCACTGTGCGTGTGCGTGCGTTTTTTTTTTTTTTCTTTTCTTATTTTCTTATATTTCTAATTGACCCTGCCTGTTCGATTTCACTTTTTCAATCGAGTCAAAACTGTTATATTTCTTTCTGTTTTCAGGGGTAAGTTTTGGGATTAGGGGTGAGTGGGTGGATGGCGTGGGATCACACACGTACATTTATTTGTGTTCCAAGTCTTTTATTATTATTATTATTATTATTATTATTTAATTTGGTAAGATTTAAAATAAATATTATGCTTTTATTTTTTAATATTACATACAATTTTTTTTCTTTAAAAAATATACTTAATTTTCAACACAACAAACACCTATAAAAAAAATTACGTCTGGGTAAGCGACTTTTTCTGAAACCGTAGACGTCAGAGAAAAAGCCCATCAGAGGCTTGAAATCCAAATGTCGGCCTGCCATTCAAAGCCCAAGTCCAATGTAATTTCCAGACGGACAGGCGCATGACCATGCTAATCACGGCCATTTCCCATCATCTCATCAATTAATATATTTATCCTCCTTTTCAATGTACACAAGACTTTGATATCCTGCGTCCGGTGCCCAACCGACGAAACTAATAGTAATTTGATGAGCGTTTAACCCCCCCCCCCCGGTATGAAGGCCCTGCCCATCTCCAAAGGCTGCCTGGCTATGCTACCAACTTATTTCATGTAGTTTTATGTCTTTCAAAGCTACGGTATGCCTGCCGCCCGCACACTGGGCCGGGGGTGGGGGGTGGGGGAGGGATAGAGAACTGAGTCCTATGTACTTCCAAGAACATCTACTGCGCACAGGCAAGGATAAAATCCAATTTTGTTGAGGCAGAATCTGTGATCGTTGATTGCGTTGATATGATGTATGCCTACAAGAATGAAATGTTTTGGCCCCTTCTCTCTCTCTCTCTCTTAACGACTATGGATCCATTTGAACAATAGAAGCACGCAGGGAGCAATAGCACTAGCTAATTGGGAGTTCTTTTCAGGCATCTTTATTGTTATCTGTCATTTTGCTCGTTTTTTCCCTCAAATATGATGAAAGCTTACGGCAACTTATTACAAAAAAGGGTGCATTTGGGCTTTTCTCCATCGAGAGAGAGAGAGAACCAATACCATATGGACTGCCCAAAAATACAAAATCAGAAGATAAGACGGTATAAGCAGGCGGGGGGGGGGGGGGGGTAAAAGACCCTCTGTGTGTCATTTTAAGGCCAGGACACGACCCGACTGTGCAGTGAGAGATTCCGAAAGGGCAATGACAGCTATGCCATGGTCGATATATAATGAACCTTGAGGGATGGTCCATGTGATTGAACTTTATGGTTAATCCACAACACTTTGGATTTGCACTCGGTGCCAAAAAAAAAAAAAAGAAGAAGAAGAAGAAGAAATGTGAAACAATACGTAAGGAAAAAAAAAAACAATAATCTCGTTCAGAGCAGAAAAAAAACACAAACAAAAAGATGTGAAAAAGCAAAGGCTAATCAAATGGGTGATTCACAGTTTGATGATGATGATAAAAATATCTGTGGACCGGGGGGTCCATCGCCCTGATAGCCCCACTTGGTATGTTGTACGTATATTCAATGTTGATGTGTAACAATAAAGATTTGTCTCAATCATCCTGACTTTTTATAGATTAGCTAACCTTTGCCCTTTTGTTCTAGCAACAGCCTCCATGCCCCATATCTTAAGAGAGAGAGAGAGAGAGGGGGGGGGGGGAAACAGACCTCTTTTCACATTATTTAGACTTATTAGATGATCTGTTCCAAAGAAAAAAAGACCAGATATTTAATAAAATACCCTTATCTCTTTTTGCCGTTCATTCGTTAAAACACAACTCACGCATATAATATAAATATACATATACACGTACACGTGCGTGTCTGTGCGTGCGCAAGACGGTTAGTTAAAGAAATAAAAGTCTCGCACTGAACAATACATACATACATACATACACATATACATATATATACACGCACAGCACACATGCAAATATGAATAAATACACTATTTACAGTATTTCCCATTATAAGGGGAACAACTTCAATTGAAGTTAGATGATGCTCGGCAAAATTAAAAAAAAAAAAATTTAAAAAAAAAGGGAAAATCTCGCACATACCTGATACGCTTGTGTTGAGGTTCTAAGATACAAAACTCTGAAGAATAAACAAAGATTTTAAAAGGAATAGGTTGGTTGACGTACTTTAGTTTGGTAATTAGTTGCCTTGAAAATTGGGAGCGATTCCCATTTCTAACTTGTTACGTATGAGAGGGTCTAATAATTAACAATCAGAGTGAAGCTAAAGGCAAACGGAACCCAGCTGCCAATGCCAAGCCTTGCTCGAAAATATATATATATATATATATATATACACACACATATAATGAGACAAATCAAATAGAATAATAATACTAGTTAATAATTAATTGCTTGAATTTTATTTAGAATCCATCATTCTTTCCTTCCCCTTAAATGAAGAGTAGTGGTGGGGTCCGTCATTGTTCCCACCCACAGCCGCGAACTGATTAATACAAGCAAAGCAACAAAACCAATGTGCCCAACAATGGGCACAAATAGTTTTGGAACCAAAAAAAAAAAAAAAAAATGTATTTATTCTTGGGTGAGCCGACTTTGTATTTGTTTTGCGTTTTGCACCAAAACGTTATTCCTAGTTAAGATAGATACAATAGGTCTACCAATCAAGATCGCTTGGGGAATCACAAATATATATATGTGTGTGTGTGTGTGTGTGTGATTAAATTAATTACTTATTTGTATTTTTATCTCTTAATTTTAATTTATTATAATTAAATCAATTATATTTTATTTTATTTTAATTCAATCACTCTATCACTTTATTAAATAAAAATTATAGAATTTGTCCTTTAAAGAATACATTTTTATATAATTAAGTCTATCAATTAATATATTAATAAAAATCAAATTAAATTTTTACAATCAAAATACTATATCTAACGACAATATTAAGAAGCCTAGAGGTATCACTAAGTGCCTAAAAAAATGTTTTTTTTTTTTTTTACTTAATAACTCCGCCACCTGAAAAATAACTTAAGTTGAAGTATAATCCGACAACTAGAAGAGCACTGCATGTTACATGATATAAGAAATTAAAGTTATTCTCAATTATTTTTAATTTTAAAAGAATAAGTTTTATTAAATTTTAAATTATTTTTAAAAATTTATTTCTTTAAAAATTTAAAAAAAAAACATAGAGAAAAGTTTTTTTTTTTTTTTTTGTGTTGTATCAAACATTGCATGATGTGCAATATTTTTTTTAAGTCCTTAAATCATATCTTAAATTGAATCATTTTTAAGATAGGTGGGCTGTCAACTAAAAAAGATAACTTTTTTTTTTTTTCCAAGACATTCATTGACATCTCTAGATTCTTTAACTTTGTTATTGGCTATAATGTCCTAATTTGAAAATTTTAAATACAATTTTTATTAATTTTTTAATTGAAAATTTTAATTATATAAACATATATTTTTTATGATGAATTAAATGGAGTGGTAGAGTAATTAAATTAAAATTAAATTAAATTTGAGTGATTGGATTATAATAAATTAAAAATAAGTGATAAAAATAAAAACAAGTGATAAGTTGAATTTAAAAAAAAAAAAAAAGAATTAGCCGGTGGTTTTCCTCCAATATTGGTTGCTTTCAACAAATCTTTTTCTCTTTTGTGATGGAATGCTTTCAGCACACTTTTATTAGGCCACGTTTATGCAAATAGGATTGAAGAAAGTTTTAGAGAACGCTAGGGAAAGTGTAAAGCATTCTCTTTGGCGTAATATATATATATATATATATATATATATATATCAAAATTTTCGGTTGGGCTGATATGGCAATTGATGCTAATTTTAGTGTATGTGACAGAGTTACTTAACAATCTTTTAATTGAATGCATGCATGAATCTGAATACTAATATTTCTACTGATTTCGTTTCGACATTCATATAGAGAGAGAGAGAGAGAGAGAGAGAGAGAGAGAGAAAAGGGGGGCTATCGGGGATTTGAATTGCATGCAATTTAGAGATGAAGGTAAAGACGTTTCTGTTTAGAGTAAGTCCTAATAACAAATTATTTAAATCGAGCAGCGCATAGGTCATGCTATGACTGACAAATTAACTAAACAAATATCAGTTGTGAGATGTGTTGAGTTTAAGGTAAGTTCCTTGGCCAGGAATACACATGGAGCAGTGTGGGGGGGGGGGGGAGGCCGTGGAAATCGAATAATTAAGAGAAGACAACGGGGCTGTGTGGGGACACGTGGCTCTCTACCCAGGCTAAAGGGACGCGTAATTTATACAAAGAATACATTAACATTGGGCGTGACAACAATTACCTAATTATTACATTTTTTAATATAAAATTACTATTAACAATAAAAATTATAAGTGCATTAAGAACTTTTATCATAATATTGTTACATATTTTTATATGTATACGAAAAAAAAACATGCGATCATGTAACAAAGTATAAAATCTATCAATTATTAATGCGTCAACTTATTATTATTATTATTATTTGTTATGCCCCCTTGCTAGATTTGCTTGGAGATAGGGAGCCGTTTCTGTTGAAATTATTAGGATGCTTTGCTTGGAGAAGCAAATTGTAAGGTATTATGAGCTTTGGTCATCATCTGCAGTTTCTCTTGGCGTGTTAATTTCGTCTTTTTTTTTTTAATAAATTTTTTTATTATTATTTTCCGGCCGGGATTTTGTCTGGGAGCGGCTAGCTTGTAGAAATTAATTGGTTAGTGTTGGGCAGACATGGACCATATATATTTGTCTGCTTTTGCATCGCACGGCCAGCAGCCCGTGTTGCTCTAAAAGGCCAAAAACTACTCACCAATCAAACTAGATCAATCTTTTTCTTTTTCTTCGCTGATACCACCTACCCCACTCTCTTCACCACTCCCCCCCCCCCCCAAAAAAAAAAAAAAAAGAAAAAAGAAACGGCCTCTTGCATATATAGATAGAATGGTGCCCCTGGGCAAATGCGGGAGTTGGTGTCGCTTCACATACCCATGGGTAAACCCTCCCCACCCGCACCCAAACCCAACCTCTACCCAATTTGCACCCACTCTGATACCATTTATAATGTCCCATAAGAGATTTCCTATCTATATCTATATATATATATATATATCATGCAAAACTATTTGTCGTGATGATACGTTACAAGAGTTATTTATGTTATGTGATTTAGGGTTAAATATTTAATCCCTTAGTGATTAGAACAATTTTTTTTAATTACTTGTCAGGAAAAACAGAAAAAAAAAAAACAAACAAAGATGGGGATTTCATCTACCCTAATGCATTTTGTACTACGTTTACAATAATAATAGTATATTATTTCTAGACGTTCAAAAAAGTAATCAATGTATCTTCCATCGTCACTTTCTTATCATCTTTAATTTTTTTTTATTACTATGAGCAGGGAAAATATACATGATACAATGCCTCTCATGTTCCTCCAAATGGATGAATTACTGATGCAGGATAAGTGACGTACATACATGTAATACCCACAGTACTGCATGCATTAAGAAATGAGACCCAATATGCTGGAAGTGTATTATGCAACGCTGCATGTTTCGTATCTTAATTCCGGAGATGGTGAAAAGGCATCTTGCACACCAACGCCCCTTGGCAGAGTTTGTTATGGCGTTCGCCCAAGCTCTAAAATCTTGCAAAACGCATGAACAATGCGCCCCCCCCCCCACCCCTTTTCGCCTTATAAGAAAATTAGAACATTCGTAATTAATCCCTGATCTGTCCTCCTCCGCGTAATTACTTTTTCTCGTTTAAAGGGAGTGAGATTTTTACGTGACCTCAGAGAGTCCTCAATTTGACGAGTACATGGTCAATACATTAACCTTGAATACCGTAATAAAAATGAAGTTGACGAGTTCTATCGAGTCATTACGGTCTCTGCCATATTTAATTGAATATGAATTGAGTGGAGTTGTGTTGCGGCGTTCGAGAAATACTAGAACTTCTTTCCATTTTTCTTTTTCGTCAAAGGAGCTTTTTAATTATTTGAACTCGCCTTAACCCTTTTGGATTATATACAAGAAAGATCAAATCTAAATAATATGTCAACTTCTAGTATTGAAAACTGATTAAATGAAACTCCGATTGGTTTGACGCAGAAAATGTTGAAGCAAGAGAGAGACAACTGAAAGTTTTTGAATGCTATGCATGCAGGGGTGTAAAACCAATCGATTATCTTTATATGGCTTAAACCAAAAAAAAAGAAAAACGATGAATATAACCAACCCATATGAATAAGAATAGCAGACCCCACGCTTAGATGTAGTTTAATTAAAATAATTAAATAATTAAATAAATTTATAATATATGTATATATGTGTATATATATACACACACGCACACACACTCCCTTAAAAATATAAATAAAAATAATAATCAGCTTAGCTGCAAGTATTAACAGAGGTTTTTGTCAGATTCAAAGTCAACGGACAGAATTAGTGAGGGGGCGCCCGGAGGGGCAGCAGGGCATCCGAGAAGTGAAGACGAGGGGTAAGCATTTGACTGTTTTGTGCTGCGTTTTTACTTTGTGAGAGCATTGCCGTGTCGCGTTGTCGTGGCAGCAGTAGAGGGGTAAGAACGGGATTTTGAAGTACAAGGGGCCCCCACAGCATTTGATTAGAAGAACGGTTAGAATGATGGAAATTTGGAGAGTAAAAAACAAAACAAAACAAAAGGAAAGGTGCAATGCAATGCAAGGGGTCGATGTCGACGATCGTTTTTATCTCCAAGTAGCTTGTCTTGTCTTTCTCCTGATGTTCTCTCTCTCTCTCTCTCTCTCTCTCTCTGTGTATCCATCTAAAATTGTTAAAAGAAAGTGTTTTTTCTTTTTCTTCTTCTTCTTCTTCTTCTTTTTTTTTTGGTCTTTTACTAAACAAGAGAAAAAGGGACAGTTAAAAACAGAGATGAGATGGCCTTTCTTAGCTTGATTTCATTGATGTGGAGATGGAAATTCCGTGGCATGCGATTTGGGAGTTGGGGTTGGGGGAACATTATGTATTAAATAACAAAAAAAAAATAATTACACTTATAAAATAACATAATAACAATAAAAAATATACAAGTTAATCACATTTCACATAATTTTATAAATAAAATAAAATAAATTAAATTGAATGTCACGCTAATCTGTGTGTGTTGTTAGGTCGAAAAAAAAAAAAAGTTGTGAATTATTATGAATCCTGGCTTGTGAATTGGGGGACGTCGAGAGAGAAGAATTAGAGGGAGTAAGAGGGGACGTGAATCCATGCGTGGTTATTGTTCAAACTTTAGTACTATTAAATTGCTTTTATTTTTAACTTTTCATATCATCTCTCTCTCTCTCTTGCGCTTGATTATGGCCGTGAGATACACCCATAATAATAGACCATAGACCCATGGACTCTCTCTCTCTCTCTCTCTCTCTCTCTCTCTCTCTCTCTCTCTCTCTGTCAGTGTACAACAAAAGAGACCCACACGACACATCAACTCTCTCTCAATCTTTCTCCCTCAACCTCTAACTCTATAAGACCTCATTTTTCCCTCTTTCCTGGTTCTTAGTCCAAATCCCAGGCCATGCACAAAAATTAACAAGGTTTGTTCAATCTTCTTCCGAGTCTTTCATTTTATGGCTTGGCCTGTCTTTCTTCCTCTATTTTCCCCCCTTTTAACTTCCAGTCCTGCTACCTTTTCCTCCCCTATTATATATTATTGTTATTGTTAGATATGTACAAGATAAAAGATGGGTTCTTTTTTAAGCCTGCAAATTGGTATGGTTTTACCATCCATCCCCCTTTTCCCCGAAGTTTGTTTTCTTATTATTATTTTCAAGGTCCAGGTTACCTGAGTATGTGCTTCTTAGCTCTGCCTATCTGCTTTCAATTTTCAAAAAGCCAGAAGCCGTCTGGTCTCTCTGCCCTTAGATTCATACTTGGATTTCTTTTTTTGTCAGTTCAGTTCAGTTCCCAGCTGTCTGCTTCTCTTCTCTTACCAACCGCGCGCGTGTAAATAATGACACCATATCTTTTGGTTTTTCTCTGCTGCAGCTGAAGAGCGATCTAAATGTAATTCCCCCCTCCCTCCTCCTTGATTTCCAATTCCTTTTCTTTTCTTTTCTTTTTTTCAACTAGTTTTGTGGCCTTAGCTTTTGCAGTCTCTCGCTGTTTTCGGTTCGTTCTCATTTCTTTATTCATAATTATATGCCCTTTGAAAATTTCTTACGGATAATCATACTCGATCTTCGCTTTGGTTGTACGAGTCTCTATTATATATTATATGTCTTCTGATTCCCATTCTGTAGGTCTGATCTTTGAGGTTTTCACAAGCTGACGATGTTTGTTTCAAAGTCTGAAATTTGATGAGCACACCTCTCTTTCTGGGTATTGCAAATAGTACATGCTTACCCACATAAAATAACGTTTACCCAAGAAACCCTCGAAGCATTTCAGTACAATCAATCTTTGCTTGTGGGGTTTCTCTTTGTCCTTTTTTTTTTTTCACTTGTTTTGTGCTTTGCTTGATCAATCAAAGCGCCAGATTCTTCAGGTTCTCTCCTTCTCCTCCCCCACATAAAATAACCTTCCTTGAGAGTTGTAGAGTCTGCTAGCTGTTTCCCTAAAGCTATTTATATATATATATATATATATATATATATATATATATATATCTTCTTCTGGATCTTTTTTTCAGCTCCTCCGTCTCCGAGATTTTACAATTTCTATGTCTCTTGTAGGCTGATGGGATGAAGATCGGTGCTTTGATATTGCATATTGTAACTGAACTTACTGTTGTGGGTGGAGCCTGAAAGTTGGGGGGCGCAGGCGACTGTTGCTGAAGCATCATTTTAATTTGTGGTGTGGGTTTGATTGAGGCAGAAAGAGAAAAGGAAACACAGTCTGAGAGGCCCCCTATAGTTTGTCTTATACATTTATTTATATAGATATATATGTATGTATGTGTACATGCTGAAGGCTAAGAAATCGAAGATAAGGAGGCCCAGTCGTGGAGAGAAAGTTGTGACTGTTACAGTAAACAGCACAAGAAGAAGAAGAGAGAAGCTGCTGCTTAGCATCAGATGTTATCCGCAGAAAACCCTGCACCAGATCTCCCATGTGCTCTCAAGTTTCCACAAGTGAATAGTAGTGGTAGTGATGAGATTGAGATTGAGAGGCCTCCTTCTTCTTCTCCTAAACTGCTTCCCTTGCTGCCACTGCCTGAGGTAGTCGTAGATCTGCCAAACCCGTCCCAACCCCTTCAAGCTGATCTTGGTCATCGTACCGATTTCTCCATAAGGTAAAATTCCATAACATCAGAAGCCGTCTTTTTTTATTTCATCTCCCTTTTTGGGTTTATTCTGATTCGCCATCTAAGGCTTATTAGCAGCAAGTTGCTCTCTCTCTTTCGGTCGTCGTTGCTTGTGGTGATCTCGACGTCCCCTAATCTTTTACGATCTATCGTTGGGTTGTGTGACGGTCCTTCACCTCAGATCCAGAGCGACTTGACTTATGTGGGCTTTTGCTGCATGTGGCTATATGTACAGCTGCCTCTCAGTCGACGTGGGTCCTGTGCTCGTTTACTCGGATACTTACTCCATATTGTCTTGTGTCTCTACTTTGATCCTTTTTGCAGCTTTTGCTGGCTTTGCCTCGTAATAATCTCTCATCTCCTTCAAGGCTCGTAAAACTTTCAAAGCACGCGCTTCCACTTCTTGGGTTTATTAATATTTGTGATCTTATTTTGAAGAAGTTTTTAAAGTTGCTCCGGTTTTCTTGGTCTGTGATCCTTGTTATTGCATGTCCCCTTCTGCAAACACTCTTGCCAATCCGCGCTATATGCAACGTGGCAACCCAGAATCTTTTTGTCGCTTGGCTAGATTGTCAGAACCTACTTTTCACTCACTGTTGAGTGGCCTGGGTCTCATTCTCATGAATTAAGTCATTTATGATGGTGGTTCCATTGCTTCTCTTAATGGAGTTCAAGTTCGAGTTAGAGTTCATTATTCTTGGCTTCAGTTTTAGTTTTCCTAACCTCATTTACTTATATATTTAGTTAATGACTGTATCAATCTATTTTCATTCGTAAACATATCAACCAATGAGTAATTTCTGTGCTGTGCTGCAGACACTATGTTTTTTCAGCCCGGGGCAAAGATATCAAAAAGAATTGGCCTTTTTCTCTGAAAAATCTGCAACTTTGCTTCGAATATGGCGTGAAAGATGTGTTGCCACCGTTTCAGCCTCTTGACACTGTAAGAAATAACCCGTCCTTGAACGAATGTGCGGTTGAAACTAGTTACCTCGAAAAGCAACAAGAAGGCAATCGTAATAAGGAGCCTCCAAGGCCAGATAGTCCTGTGGAATTGGATTCATCTGACAATGCTCAATTGAACAAAAAGCTAGCAGAAACTTGCATAGACATAAGTACATGCAGAACAGCTGAAGAAAGGGATTTCACATCCACAACGACCACTGATTCCCAATCCGAGGTAGAGTCAGTTCGTGATACTGACAACAGACAATCTAGCTCACATTTGGAAACTGAGACTTTATCGAAAGCTTCAGTTGAAGCTTGGGTTTCTCCTGTGACCAACAAGACCGACGGCAATTCCCGGCCAGTGGGTAAGAAGTGCAGGCTGATAGTGAAATTTGGTGGAAATTGTGATCGTACATTGACTGAAGATATTGCTTCAAATTGTACTACCGTTTCAGAAACAATGACTTCCAAAGTTTGCCCTGTTTGCAAAACTTTCTCATCCTCATCAAACACCACCTTGAATGCTCACATGGATCAGTGCCTCTCTGTGGAGTCAACACCCAAGTGTATAGCCGACTCCAAGCTCACTAGACGTAGAATTAGTCCCAAGAAGACCAGACTGATGGTTGATATTTATGCTACAGCACAACCGTGCACATTAGAAGAGCTTGCTCAGAGAAATGGTGCAAGCTGGGCCACAGTTTCAAGCTTGCCTACTCTGGGGACAAAGATTTTTGGGACCTCTGGTGAAAGGAAAAAACATAGGGTGCCTCCAATACATCCTCAAGCTCCTGGTGATGTAGGTCCAGTATATATTGATGCAAATGGCACCAAAGTTAGGATCTTGTCCAAGTCTAGCGATCCAGCACCTGCTTCAAAAGTAAGGGAGGATTCTGGGGCAAGGAAAACTTTAAGAGCTGGCAAAGGAAGCAAACACGTTCCAAAGAAAAAGAAGAAACGTCTTGCCCAGAAACATCACAAATACCTGAAACTGGCTGCTCAAAGCAAGAAGATTTTCTCCCACAATCACAAGATGGCCCATGGTTCTCAGGTACCGCTCTCTTTCTTTTCATATATGTTTTTGATTGCCCTTTACCTACATCGTTGACATGTTTCTTTGTTGAATGCTGTCATCTAGTTTTCCACTCCTGATTTTGTTTTTTCCTTTTGATTGTTTACAGCGCACCTTAGGCCGCTTTTCTTACCAGCCACAGTTTTTACCTTTCATTTTTTTCAATGCCATTATGGAGTTTTGTGTTAGATTGAGTCTTATTTTGCTTCTAGTGAATGCACTTTGCACTTTCAAATGCAACTCTTTGAAGCATCTTAGTTGGAAATTCGGTAGCATGTGTATTCAGTCACCTAAGATTGTGAAAAATTGCTTTAAACAGATTTCTGAAGTTGGAGGAGGAGATAATGGAGAGGGAAAAAATTGCAGGAAAGAGCATCAAATGCTCAAGCAATCAAAGTCCAGTGATTCTGGCACATTAAGACCATGGGTTTGCTCCAAACAAAGAGGTTTTATGAGGAAGATTGTCAGCAGTGAAGGCCCTCGGCCCATGAGATGTAAATGGCATCTGCCTCAAGAATTGCTGGTCGAGAATTTCCAGTGTTATTTGGGTGATTCCCTTGCAGAGGTGAATTGTGTTAGGAAATATACAAGTCTGTCTTCTTCTGGAAATGATGAGAGGATGGGGATACCATTTCATAAAACCCAAGTTAGTGGCAAAAGGGATGAGTTTCCTGGGAGAAAGAAAGCAGGAAATATCTCGGTGGGGGCCAAGATGAGTGACAACTTTGTGATATCTTGTCCTTCAACAGAACGAGATGCCAATCAGTTGAGCAAAGGTATTGCATCTACCCATAATCATTGTCAACCAAGTGAGAAGGATGTTGGTACCCAGGATGATGCAACAAATAATTCTGATATTTCTCCCACTGCTTGTTCAAAATCATCTGGGAATTCTCATGCAATTGTGACTAAATCAATGAGACTCTCTTCTTGTGGGGAAAACTTGATGTCTGCTAGCAACCAATCTACTATGACCGGAAGCAGACCTAGAAAAGTTAAGAAGTGGTCGGCTCATAAGAGGTCTAGAGTGCCTTCTTTGGCAGAAAGAGATGAAGAGGTCCTGGCTTGGGATTCCAAGGTTGATCAGCAGTATGCTTTGATGCACAGCAACACTGAAGATCAAATTGGAAGAGAGGAAGTGACAGAGAATATGTGTCTTGGGAGAAGCACTTTCCTCAGAAACAGGCAGGAAAGTGGAATTCCTATTTCTAAAAGCATGAATGCATTGGCATTGACAAACTCAAAGTATACTCCTCATTCTTATGGTCATGATGAGGGGCTAATTGTTCATTCTGTAGTTAGGCCCGGTGATGATTTTCAACAGAAGGCTGATTTCCTGCAATCTGCTGGAAAAGAGGTTCAAGTCCATGTAGAGGGTATTATCATTGAACCAGCTTTGACGGCCTTTGATGGGAAAACTGTCACTGGTCTGAATACATCTCTGGATAAAGAATTTTACAAGCTGAGTGATTCTTCAAAGGTTCTAGACAACTCTCTTCAATCTGTTGGAGATTACAGGCGGCTTTTCTGTAGAATGGAAGCACCAACTGGTCCAACTAGTCCAGAGGTTGTCCACGACCAAGAGATGTTTTCTGCTGATGAAGTTAACAATGGAATGATGGAGCCAAGTGCTGACATGGGGTTGGGACTGGGTGCTGAAGGTGGGCAAGGAAATTCATTTCCTGAGGTTGATCCGATACCTATTCCAGGACCACCAGGGTCATTTTTGCCAAGTCCCAGGGACATGGGATCAGAAGATTTCCAAGGGAACTCATCATTGACCACAATTCATGTTCAGTCTTCTCAAGATCAGCATGACATGGTAGATGGAGATTCATCAGATTCTCCTATATCAGTGTCTTCTACTGTCTCTAACTCTACTGCTGGCAAAGACGATATGAGATACTCTAAACCATTATCATCTGTTGGACTTTATGCCAATCAAGACAAGATGGGATCAGGCTCAACAGCTGGAAGAATTGACTGTTCAGTGCAAGATGCAGGTGCAGCTTCACAGGCAACAAGTGGGGTGGAAAAAACTACTTTTGATGGGCATTCTTTGAAAGTCAATGAGGTTCATACTGAGAAGGGTTTTTCGAGTTTCAAAAGTGAGCAGTCATGCTGTCGCCAAAGGAAAGAGAGATTTTCTCAGGGTGTTTCCTTTAATAATCAAGAATCACAGCTATTGAGGTGTCGGAAAATGGCTTCAGTAATTTTTCCTGCTACAGAAAAGCAAATGACTTGCATTTCTCGCCCAAAGCTCACTAATACGAATTCTAGACCTGAATTAGTTCCTCTGAGCAGTTGGTCAATGGCAGGATCTGAAATGGAAGTTCTTCCTGTTATGAAGCCGCCTGAAGGCTCCATTCCTTTGAAGGACTTTTCCAATGATGAAATGAGGTTTCTAGCTCATACCAATTGCGATTCTGCAAGTCCATCTGCTTCCAATCCTATACTCAGGCTGATGGGAAAGAACCTAATGGTGGTGAACAAAGATGAGGATTCATCTGTGCAACACAGCCAAAGGCAGGTTCAACCTCACAATCAAAATGTCCAGAAAACCTGTCAATTTCCAACATTTGCTACAGCCTGTCCTGGCAATATCCCAAAGCAGGATCCGCGTACCTTCCATCATATGATCCCTCAAGGATCAGTCATCTCCAGTCAGGACTCACATAGCATGGTGAGTCAATGTTCTGATGTCAGGTTGTCAAACAGTTTCAGAAGCCACTCTGACTGGAAGTTACCGAAAGCACCTCCTCTACTGCCAGCAGGAATGCTCCGAGACCGAGTTAAGGATGGGCACTGCAGAACATTGGAGCCTCATGAGTGCAAAGTTGATCACAGTTATCCTGGTGGAGAGAATAGGCTAAAGAACAGACTAGATGCAGCATCACCATACGACAAAGCAAAAAATGTAGCAAATCCAGGCAGCCAGCGCAGGTTTTCTGTTTCATCTGTAGCCTCTTCAAAAGAAATTGTTATTGATGATGTTCATGAAGGTGAAAGCTTTCTGATCAGTGATGTGGCAAGATATGGTGAAGGCTGGAGGGAGAGCCAGGTAGTTCCGACTACTGTCTCAATTCCAACGGCTCCAAATTATAATCCAAGTAGTTTGCATCCATTTTCTTGTTATCGGTCTCAAAACCACACCTACTTTAATGAATCACCTGTCGGCCACAATGCCAACTTTCATGCGACCTCTACTAGGCTAGCTAATGCAAGTCCTATTACATGGGCTTGTACCTCAGAAGGTTCTGGGGGTCTGCAGCGGGGTCCTTTTGCGGCTGTGTCATCCTCGCTTGGTCATCTAAGATCGGCAGGATGTTACTATTCCCCAAGCTATTCGTAGTAAACATGCTTATGCTTGGACGAGCTTTTCTGTATGGCTGTGCTTTTGTCACACACACCAAAATAGTGCTCAACGTGATCTTCTCCTGGGCAAGCAGTTGCAGACACTCGGGGTTGAAAGGTGACACTGCAACAAAAATAATTGCAGCTGGATGCCAGACAGTCCTACATGAGTTTAGCTGATAAGAAATCTGACAAAGCTTGTATTTATTTCTAATATAGCAAAAACTGAGTCCCATCTTATGCAGTTTTTCCTTTAGGCTCATGCTTAGGCAATCACAGAGCTTCTCGGATACTAGACTTTCTCATCTGTAAGCCTTATCTTTCAATAATATTTCTCTTTGACGGGAACCTTGGCTAGAAGAAAATGGTGTCCAATGTTTCCACAATTAAATTCTCACTTCCTTTGTATTTCTTGATACTCTGAGCTAGTGACTGTCTTACACTACAACAATTAAGGCTGGAGCCATGGCAATGCGTTTGACACTCAAACTGAATTAACAGTCTATGATTGTTGCTCGGTCTTTTTTACTTCTGCTTCACTTTTGCATATTTTAAGATTTTAGATGATAGGAGTTGTAGGCCATGCCGTTCTTTCCTTATTCCCTATGTATTGGTTTTCCAAACACAACTTAGAAGTAATGCGAAAATGAAGCTAGCTGAATCCTTGTCCTCGTTGTTGTCGTCGACGTTCTTATCATTATCATTATTACTGGCAGAGCTATCTGAATTATTGAACCTACCTTTGCTTTGCCCTTCTCTCTAATAGAGGTAGGCCTAGGATCAAATTTATCGAAGAGCGACATGTATACCTATTAATTGTAGGGATGTACACGTTTTCTGTTTTTGGTGGGCATGCATCTTTTTCCCGTCGCAGTATGCCCGTGGCTGCGAGCAAGCACTCTTTGGGGTGCTCGCCATTACATTTTTATTTTTTTATTTTTGGGAGGGTAGAAGACATTCGGTTTTTTGTCTCTTAGAATCAAATCTCACTTAAGTTTTTTTTTTGGGTAATTAATTTTCTTTTGTCCCTTCACAATCTTTGCTTATGTGAGATCGATATTGACCAACGTAGCAGCTATAATAGTAGTAACGTTGGTGTACGAACGTAGGCCAACAGATAGACATCTGGTAGTGATGGTAGTCAATTTGGTCATTTCATGATATACAAAGGCAGGATCAGCGCATCATGCTGGCCAAGCCATGCATGCACAGGTTGCCATTAAAAACTTGAGTGGAAAGTAGTGAAGTTGCCACTCATAGACGTGTGCTATGCATCTTGCCTGCTATATATGTAAAAATGCACAGCATGGTGTGTTTATATATGTATATCTAGACAGTGCGGATAAGGATGTTGAATGACAAAATGCATGCAGAAATGCCAAGTATGTGTTGTTATGCGTGCATAACATATACATGCCTGTAGAAACCAAGCCCGAAAATCGTCCTTCCAACCCCAATGCTGCTTGCCTGCTTCTCAGTTCGGCTACCCAGCCCACTACAAAATCTCAATCTCGTTAAGGCACGTCCAGCTAGCAGAGACAGCGGCATGCCTATCCTGTCCAGTTCTAGTATGCAAGAGAAAAGAAAAGATCCAAAAGGGCTTAGCTTAGCTCAGCTCATGGAAAGCGCTGCAATATATATAAAATATTAATTTGCATTCGAATGGAAGACGAAGACTGTGGCAATCGTCACTTTTTAGCTTTTCATTTTATTTTATCTTTTCTTTTTCCTAACCTTTTTAAGTCTAAAATGGTACGGATCAGTTTCATGCATACCCACTGTTTCTCTTATAAAAGGGAAAAGAAAATGGCACAACCATTGGCCAACAGCAGCTAGCACCACCCGCACCAATCACCTACACGAGCATCCCCGTCTCCACTGCCGTGCCGATGTCATTTCCCCATCATTCCAGAGCCTCTGCGCCACGCTATAGCTCTCTCGCCTCCGTCCCCGGCCCGAACATATTTCTCATCGGGATATGTCAAACCACCTTTTTAAACTGAATGACGACTGACTGACTTTTTCTTCCCATTCTTCTTTATCCAGGTCAAATTAATGAGATACATTGATCACATCAATATCAAGAGCGAGATTTATGCAAATTGAGGATATGAGTTGGACATATCTTACGGACTACAAGTAGCAAGATTGTATACTATAGAGAGGATTATACACTAGGCACGGATAGTGATTCTAGCAATGCCAATGTCATTCATTGATTCATTCATGCAGCAATTGTTGCTGTCTTTCTCTGCATGCCTGCTAATGCCTGAAAAGTTTCTAAAGTCATAACTTTTTTGAAAGAGTTGCATATACTTTGCATACAGGTTTGTGACTGGAAGCTGAGAGGTGGAGTTAATTGGAGGCGGCTTTGCAATGAGGAGTTGGTGCGTAAACAATCTCTATTGCGAAACCAAAAGAAAGAATTAAAAAAGAAAGAAAGAAAGAAAGAAAGAAAAAGGGGCAAAGGCCACGTATACCTTACCCTTTCAAAGACTCCATATTTGGAGTGACCCTTACTTAGTCGTGGTACTAGTTGGTAAATGCAGTAGTCTTGTGTTAAAAGCCAAAAAGGCAACTGTTGAAGCTTGAAAAAGCCCCCAACCAGTACGGATCCATAGAATTATTAATTAATTAATTTATTTTTATTTAAAAAAAAAAAAGAGGGAAACCCCTTGAAAAAGGGGGTCTAGCGCCCTCTGCCAATGCCTTAAAAACGAATGTGTGCATACATAGGTGAACGGTGTTCCTGACCGTGACGGATAAAGCCAGATTGTTGCTTGTTTGTTTCCTTCCGGCTAGTTGAGGGAGGATTATTCCTTTTGTTTTAATTTGATTAAACAAAGTGTAGGTTTTCTATTTGTTTAATTTTTTCATTAGGGTAGATACCACTTGCAAATTGAGTTCGAGTTTTATGTTCATCAGATTAATTCTCAGATCAGTCCACGGTTTTTATTTATTTATTATTTATTTGTTATTATTCGTTAGAGCTGGCATCAAATTAACTACTGATCCATTCATTAGATCTGTGATGTAGGCAAAAATTAACTATCCTGTAGGATAGTCCCGTAGATTGATGCCATTCACTTCACCTGAATTCCTGCGCTTAATATATCGAGCTGTCATTGCATGTATAGACTGCGCACGCCCTTCATCTACATGGGAATGGGGACCCTTTTGTGATTGTTTGTACCTTTGCGTCGGGTTCAGACAACCAAATTAGCTAATGTCCAAGTCAACTATCATTTTTGCTTCCTTGGTTGTAAGGTGGCGGTGGCGGTGGCGGTGGAGGGGGGGGGGCGGGGGCGTGTGTCGGTCCGTTGGGTGAAAGCAATATGCATGCATTGAAGAGCTAGCCATTATTAGCAATGCTAACATAACAAAAGTTAGAACTTTAGAATCCGTCCCCCAAAAAAAAAACCGAAAAAAAAGAGAGAGAGAGAGAGAGAGAGAGAGAAAAAACACACGAGAAGAGGAAACGAGACTTTTTAGAAGCCAAGGTTACATTTACGACATCAGTATGCCTATTTGCACGTAAAATCCATTGATTGATTAGATTCAGATTCAGGTGGCCAGCAAGCCAAGCCAGTTGCCCACTCACACGCACACACACTCTCTGGGTCTGGGGAGTGGTAGTCCTGTCCAATGGGTCACCCATCTCCTTGTGATGTGGCTCTGTGGATTAACAGTTATTTGTTCGTTTCTTTCTTTTGTTTTATTTATTTATTTATCGTTGATTCTTTTATATATATATATATATATATATATATATATATATATATATAATTCTCGAGACCTTCTCCAGTATTGAATTGATTGTTACTGTTGTTATTGTTGTTTATTTCTTTTCGAGGTAAGTTTTTTTTTATTATTATTATTACTAAAATAACAGTTAGTTTGAAAAAAAAAAAAAATCATGCATGTGGGTCTGTTGTCGCCAATAAAATTGCCAAGTGCAAGCCAATAGGGTTTCCAAAATTCCCTTCATCAATTCAATCATCAGTCTCAACTCACCCCTCCACAGTTCTCTCTCTCTATCTCTCTATCTATCTGTCTTGAATTCAAAGCTTCTTCATTTATTTCCTTTTTTTTTTTTTAATTTAATGCCATGGATTGGGATTGGATATCCAATAAGCTTATGAAAACGGTAAGCCCTCCACCTTCCAATTTTTCCTTTCTATCTTTTATCTCTCTCGATTTCGACTTTTGCGTAGTGTTATTCCTTTGAAGTTTAAATTTGCTGAAAATAAATCTGTTCAATCATCAAATTTTGTTGTTAATTGCTTGAAGGATTCATGAATTGTTATTATTATGGCCCCCTAATTCTAATCCCACATATCTTTTGGTAAATCAAACAGACTTATATGAATTCTATTGAATTCAATTCAATTTAATTTACTTGTGATGTCAAGTATAATCGACAATGATTCGGTAGACTTATATCCCCTCAACAAAGTTTAATCGACGGATTTTTTGTTTGTTTGTTTTTTTAGTTGATTTGATCTTTTGGGCATGACGGACTCCTGGAATGAATGAGAATTGATTTAGTTACTGATCTTTGATCTCTGATCTCGAAAACAGGACAGTGACCCTTGATAACCCTCCCCACCCTCTCTCTTAGTTGTATTATGGATTTTGGCAGCGAATGCTCTGCTGCTCACGAATCTGTTGACGATAATGAATTCTCTGCAAACCAAGTGCTTAAATTTTCTGAATCATCCAACCTTCTTGTGGCTGTGGGTGATCATGCCAACAAGATTCAGGCTAATGGGTTGGAGTCAAACGAGGTTCTCAACACAGCTTCTAGTGGACCACCCGCCCCTGCCAATGGCTTTCTTCAAAATTTGGATGGCAAGGAAATTAAGCATCTAGGGAATTCAGTGACTTCACCACCTTCAGCAGCTGTATCTCCTCCTCCTCCTCCAACCAAAGGTAAAGGGTTGAGGAAATGGAGGAGATTCAAGAGGGATGTTGGTAAGGATGCAACTGTCAATGCAGGTGATGGCAATAAAATTTTGAAGCGAGTTTTTTCTGGTTCTGGGAATCAGTCAGCCAAGGCAAATAATTCTATGCCAGCTGAAATCAAACAAAATGGTGAAGGTTCTGTTGGATCGACTTACATGTTAAAAGACACAGCTTTTTCTGATGAGGATGTGAACCATCGACCTAGTCTGGACTCTAGGTTTGCTACTGGGTCTGGGATGGATTCTGAGAATAGTGAGGAATGCAGTAGCAAATCTTCAACGGCTGCCAGTGCTCCAAGGGTAGCTTCTGACCTGCCTGCAGTCTTGGGCCATATGCAGGAGGAGAGGAACAGGATCAAGAATTCGAGTGTAAAGTGGGTTGGTACTTCTTCTCCACGGGTTCAACAGGGAAAGGGATGGGTTGAAAGCAGTAAGAAGCCCAGAGGAGAAAGGGTCAAAATCAAAAAAGAAAACTCTCATGCCAGCATGGAATCTGACTCAAGAAGCTCCAACTTTGTCTTTGTGCAGGGTGCTTATTCTGTGACCAGCAACGGAAAGCTTGGGAGAAGATCATTGAATTATGATGGGGAAAATAGTGATGAAGCCCATGCTGTTGAACAGCGGTTTGATGTGGAAGTTCAAATGGGCTTTGTTCAAGAGAATGATGGAGAAATTGAAGATGTTTCACATGGTGATTTAGCTGCAGGCGCATCGTGGGAGGATAAGGAAGAAAAAAGTGTCGACCACCAGTATTCATTAGACCAGGATCCTTTAGTGGAATCAATCTGCAGTCTACAATCTGTGCAAAAAGCCCTAGAAAGTGGTAAGTTGATTGCCTTTTATTATTATCATATGAACCTTTTTCTACATCACTTTTGTTTATGTATTCTGTGCGCTACTGCAGCTGGAATCTTATGTTGCTTATTTGTCATTGTGCGACACCTCACAATCTGCTTATTTTATAGTTGCCATTCTGATATGTCATTCATAATCTGCAATGTGATATTTTTCTAAGGCTTTTGGCTGGTTTTGGAATCATTTTTGTTTTTGTCCACCGGCTCATGTGGTTTTTAGGATTCCTGTTTATGCGCCAAATTCCCAGTAGTTTTTGTTCATTCATTTAAGTTAGCGGTGGCAGTCTGTTGCATCATATTTAAGATTATTTCAGGATTAATTGCTTGGTTTTCTTCTGCAATGTGACTTCTGGAAATGGCAGCATGATAATGGCTGGCAAGTACTGGCCTTGTACGAAATTTAATGGTGTTATATGTATTCTTGCAGAGATTGAAAAGCTAGGAAATGTTGGAAAGGAGGACAGTGTGCCAGCAGATTTAGTTTATGCTGGTCCTAGAATTTATGAATCAAGCCCATCCAACCAGTTTGAATATCCCAGAAACTTAAGCTCCTTGGAGTCCCAGGTATTGAACCTGACAGAGAATGTGACATATTTGGAAAGCAAGTTGGAGGAAGCAAGGACCCTCCATGAGATGAAGGAGTCCAGGGTTGCTGAACTAGAAGCTACCTTGAACATTGGTGGTTTAACAAAGGGAACATTGGGGAATACCATAGACTTAGAGCCAGAGAAATCTATAGAGATTGAGACTGAGCTTGAGGGCCTCTTTAAGCAAAAAATCGAGGGTGAGGTCACATACATGGCACTGACAAGTGCAATAGAGAAATTGAGAGTTGCTGCAGGAGATCAAATCAAACATCTAAGGGAGCAAATAGCTTTAGCTGGTGAGCAAGCATGGCTGGTGAACAAGCATGGAGAAGAAAGTAGGGCTGAAATTTTAAAGAAACAAGCAGAGTTAGAAAAGTATAGTGAAGAAATATTAGGCACGGAAGATGTGCTGAAGATGCAGGGGAGAGTATGTAAGGTTGGTTCATGTCTTTTGGTACAGCTGATGTTGCTTATCTTGGTCTTCTGGCTTTTACTGTTGCAGTTAGCATCCCGTTCAGGGGTCATTGTACCTACTTAAATATGAGAACCAGAGGTCCTTTTTTTTTCGTGTATGATTCTTAGAGTTAATTCTAGGCATAGATCCCAATCTAAGAATAAGCTTCGCTGTCAGCACTTGGAACAAGCCTTTTTTCAAGGGGGTGTTCGGTTTGTTGGGGGAGCGGGCATGTGATAGTCACTGTTCTTGTCAAAGTTTTTGTCAGGTTTCTTTTTTGGCATATTTGTAACTTGATTTGTTCAATGGATTTTTTTCGAGCAGATAATCCTAAATGACCGAGATCAATTTTCATATTATGACTGGCGTTGCTATTTACTGGGTAGAAGTACGCATATTTGAATTGGTTAAAGTTGCTGGGTTGTAATACAAATTTTTTATTTGAGTTGGTTAAAGTTGCGAGATGGTAAATGGATAGACAAGGGCTTGAACTTGGAAGATAATACAATACAGTGGTTTGCTTCTGTTCCTTGCTTTAAAATTAGATCAGTCCGAGTGCTCTTGATTGTTCAGTTCTTTTTTTTTTTTTAAATAAAATAAATTATTGGGTCCATTGTCAATTTTGTGTTTTTAAATGTCTTCGAATGCCATTGCCATCCTATCAAGCGAGTTAACAACAATCATTCATGTATCTAATATGCATCTCTTTGAAAGTATACCATACCATAATTTTGCATCAATGAAAGGCATTTGAACAGAGTATAATGCACACATGATTGTATAGTGGATAAGCATACTTGTATCGTACCATGGCTAAACCCAAAAGACAAAATTGAACAAATGCAGTTTCAGCAAGTGAAGCTCTCTTTGTTTTAACTTCATGACAAGTTTAGCATCATCAGCAGCATTAACATGTCCCAACTGCCATGGAGCAATCTCTGTTTAAAGATGTACATAAGAATTTCTATATTCCAACATTTCAGTCTTGTATCTCTCCTTGTCCTTCAAACCCTTTTCCTGATAAACCTGCAACCACAAAGTCACATCACAGAAGCCTGTTAGTGAAGCTTTAAAATGGAAAATTACAGAAACAATATTTCAAAATTCCATGTTAATTAGGAATCCTTTGCATACTTGCATTTTTCCATGTTGAGCAAATGCATCTGGTCTATCTAAAATCTAAAAACTAGACTTAACAAGGATCTATCATCGCACTACTAGAGATAGCAACAAGTGCAGCATTCAGTGCAAAAAGTCCTTCACAGTGAACACAATTCTCCTTGTGTACAAAGCACAAGAGCTTTTTATGCCTCAAAGTCTGTGAGGCTTCGGTGGTTTTCTCAGGTGGTGTTGTTTTTTGGTCAGGTGGGGGTTGGATTATACAAATATTCTCTATCTCATTACTCATCTGGTTAAAGGAGTTCTGGGTGGTAGCACAGGGTGAACAAAGAAGGGATATACTGCTAAAAAGACAAAAAAAAAAAGTGCCAAGAAGCAAAAGGGAAAGGAAAAGGCAAGAATGTAAGGTTGAAATAATTGGGTGGAGGCAGAGCTCTACGCATCTGAACTAGCAATGAAAAGGATGGCAACACAAGGTATCTATTGCCAATAGAACCAGGGCTACAAGTCCTGATGTCAGGAAAAAAGTAGAATCCAGATTCTATTAGTTGAGAATACTTTGAATGGTAAAAAAGTCTTGGTCAAGTAAGAACAAAGAATTACACGCAAATATTGCAAAGCATAGTCATAAATCCAAGTAGTAATTTAAAAACAAATTCATGAAGCTGTTAAGATTCCACGAATCAGGACACAATAGCCCCCATTGATGAGTTGACTCCAGCATTACTGCAAGGAAATCATAGTAAAGAAAACGTAAGAGGAGATTGAAGAGACAGCTCTCTTAGTGCACCTGCTTTTCTGCCCCTGTGAGGTTGTTCCACATGTGTCCAATCTTCTTAGTGATAATTTTCTCTTGTCCACGGTGTAGGGGCTTTAGCCTCCCATAATGCTCAGCAAAGAAGAAATTGTAGCCACTCCTGTTTGACCTGGGACGAGACGGATCGTGTAAAGATAAGCGAGATCTCCTCCGGTGCCGGCGAGACGATATTTCTGAAGTTTGAGTGTTGCGTGGCTCATGAAATGTATCGGGGATATGGTACAAGACACCTTTAAGCTGACCAGATCCCAGGTTCACAGTAATCAGATATCCATCATCAAATTTGCCATCAATAGATCCAGTCACTGAGCAGCCAGGCTGCAATTCCGTATTTCCTGCAACTGAAAAATCATCATATATTCAGTGGCAGCTTCAACAGTTCTATATCCAAAGTCGGAGAGGTATTCATCAGATAATAACAAGGACATGGGGTTTGTTTTCCTTTTTTATTTATTTATTTTTTTGTGATAACTACACAATGACATTGATGTAAGCCTGAAAAGGACCTGTGGAGAACAAAAGCTGAAGACCTTTCCAGAAGATTACCAAGACCGAAAGTCATTGTCAACCACATACAATGCCACCAAAATTTTCTTCATATCTTTTCACATTTTGTTTAAGAAATCCAAAATGACCTTTAAATAATTACATATTGGGTTAGTCCATCAGAACTAAAACAAATTATTACAAGGCAACAGTGTTTGAAGCAATGGAAGTTACAAAAATCCAACAAAATAGGCCATCACTTCATAATGGTGGGTACCACCCATCCTTACCTGACATCTGGCTCATGGTAGTGCCTTCATCAGGGGTTGTAGGCCCATCAACAAGGTTCTCATTTCCTGCATGTATAAAAAGCAATGTCTAAGTATTTCTATTCCAACCTAGGAGGTATAATTAGGAAAAAGAAAGATGAAAAACCCAAAGTCTTATCTCCAAGTACCTAGCATTGAGACTGCAGGCACTTCTCTGTGGAAGTGATAGACCTGCTCAAAATGATAAAGCAATGATAGATAGTACTTCCTCAAGACAAATGATGCACTGGTAATTGTTGCTGGAAAATTGAAGGCAGAGATCACTTCCTTCCATCTACGATCCGTAATTACCTGCAATTATTTAAAATACCTTGAAAAGGGAACACATAAATGGATGCACACACAAACATTATCCTTTCATGATTCCTAAGGAACCTTGATGGAAGAAAACTATAAATTCCCAACCTTATACCTACATAAGCTGCAAGTCAGGTTCTATCCGATTTGAATATTTGCCTATGTATAACATACATGTTCACGTACAGATTTGATACAACTTGATTCAAATAGAACCATTTCACAATCTTTATTTAGTATAATGAAACTGAGTTTGTAAACATTTATAAGGAACATACTGACAGTTGCACATAACCAAAAGGTCCTAGTTAATGTAACATCAATAACTCATACCTTCTCAAGGCCACCACGTGATGTGACTTCCACAAATAGGTGGTGAAGATCCAGAGCCTTTCCTCCTACAGTAGGAACCCTTTGCAAGTAGGGAAAAAATTTAAAATACATAAACTGTTTCTTAAGTCTTTTTTCTTTTTCTACAAAAAGCCACAGATAATTTCATCTCTGAGTCAGTAGTACATTGAAATGAAAAAGCAATGTCCATAAGCTGAGAAGGATATGGAAGCCTTAAATCTAAGGGAAATCAAACACTCCTGCATTAAAATTGAAAAAAAAAAAAAAAAGTGGAGAAATTTTTTGCAGTTTCTCCCAATAACAGTAATGATTTATACCAATAACGGAGAAAAAAAGAAAAAAAAAACATAACATAACAAAAACGGAACAAGAGCCAAAAGTTAAGCAACATAATCAGTTTGCCAAGTGCTATGTCCAAAAACAAACAATCAGCGCTAAAACATTTGGAGTATCTAAGAAGCTTAAATGCTTAATTTACTTTTCTCTAATTGCCGACTGAAGACATATCTCATACTTTCTTCAGAAGCAATCAATCCATAACAGAAGAATTTCTGTTGCTTAGTCACCATTATAAACAAATTAGTTCCCATAATCATTGAGCACTCATGGACCTACAGTCAACAGGAAATGTTGTAATCATGCTTCTAGCTTTTAACCAACAGTGCAAATGTTCTTATTCTGAGGTTAGCCTAGAAGATATACACACTTGATAACATATAAATCAAAGCATGAAACCTGCTAGGCAATCACTTCCTCCTTAAAGAGCTAAGGATTGGAGTTTAGAAGATAAGTCCAAAAACTCTGCAACCCAATAATTATTGGTAGACATCAGCATAGAAAATAAGGGAACACTGCATTAATACCACCACCCTCATCCCACAACCTCCACTGCCCCAGAAAGCAGGGCTAGAGTTAAACTGGCCCCTCCAGGCATGTGAGGAAACTGCTTCACTAGTTAAGGTATTAGTCACTCCAAGAAGGAAGCCAAAGATATAAAAAGGCAAAAGACCGATGATTTCATGTTTAATCACATACAAGGATTGCAATTAACTTCCTAGCAGCAATTCTTAGCGAAAAAATAATCTTAAAAAAAAAATAATAACTCCAATAACCTTCTGCAAGAAAGGAAGGCACTTTCGGTTTCAGCTTAAGCGAAAATGTTAAACAAACTTCGATATTGTCTCTCTCTCCCTATTACGAGCAATGTTAGCCTAAAGATGGGGAAGACTTCATGACCAGATATCAGATATTCAAAAAGAACAAGAGATAATAAAAAGGCAGGCAAATATGGTGAGTAGATAGGCAACTTTATGGGGGCCAAAAAAAAAAAAACTATACAGGGGAAAAAATTATGCAACCGACCAAACACCGATGGGAAACGCCTGGAAATACAAAGCGGAATCTCCTGTGAACAATTATCAAACAGAAAAGAGAAAAGAATCCCTAATATGTTTAGAATCAAACAACCAAATAAGAGAAAGAGAGAGAGAGCAGACAGACAACATAAATCGAAATGACTTGAACTGAACAGACCAATTAATTAAGTCAGGAATAACTAAGAATAGAAGGTTTAGAAGAGAGAGTAACAACATACATACATGAATTTGGTGCCAAAAGATTTATGGAAAGCTTTGAGCTTTTCCCAGAAAAGGTCGGAACTTTGAACAACGTCATGGTAATTGGCGGTTGCCGGAGGGTAAGACCCGAAAGATTGGCCGTTTGTGGTCTGAAACGGACCGTGCCCATCTAATCGTCGTTGTTCTTCTTCTTGTTGTTGTGCTGGTGGTGGTGGTGGTTGTAGTTCAGATGAATTAACTGGGGCGGTTGGGTCGTGGGCGGGTAACATGTTAGTATTACTGGGTCAAAACTCTCAAAAGAAGGCTGGCTCGATTCAAAAGATGGGGGTTTTGTCGCGTGCGTGTGTGTTGGGTTTTTTTTGTTTTGGGGAAGGGGGGTGGGGGGAGGGGAAGGCGTGGTGGTGGTGGTGGTGGTGGTGGTGTGGTGTGTGTATAAAGAAGAAAAGATGGAGAAAAGCAGGCTCTTGTCTTTTGTGTTTTGTTTTGATTATTGAAAATTTTGCATTCACCTCCTCCCCCTCCTCCTCCTCTCATTACTCATAAATAATAATCATATGGCTATATTAGAAAGAGAAAGAAAGGGACGATGAGCTATGTGGACAGTAATAGTAAGCAGAAGGAATTAAGGATGCCAGAACATTGTTTTTTTTTAATAAAAAAAATAAAAAATCATAAGACACAGGTCAGAGACAAATGTTATGGCGAAGATATTAATGCGCTTTCTTTTTCCCTCGAAGCTCCTAATAATTATATTAAAAAGAAAACAAAAACACACAAAGCCGCGGGGGTTGGAGGAGAGAGGCGATAACAGTCTATATGTTTTAGATTAGATTACGGTCAAACCCAAAAGTAAAGACAACGGCACAGAAGTGGCCTACTTCTTCTTTTTTTTTTTTTTTTTTTTTTTTTACTTTTTTCCCATGTAAGCATGGAGGCTCCGCTTATTGCCATTTAAAAAAAAAAACAAAAAACAAAAGAAGAACGAAATCATAGGCATTTAGGCACAAGTATTCAAAAAAATAAAAAAAAAAAAGTAGGGGGAGTGGGGCACAAATCACAATTAGACTAAAATAATTATTTTCTTTCTTTTGCATTTGAAATCTTTGACTTTTAATTAATTGTAACTGTTAATGTATAAAAACTTTGAGCCCAAGAAGAGTCCTTATTTCTTTCTTTTTTTTTTTGGTTTTTTGGGTTGACATTTACAAGTTTGGGTTCCCGAGACAGTCAGCCCGTTGATGATTACTTATAAAAAAAGAAAGAAAGAAAGAAAGAAAGAAAGAAAAAGAAAAAGAAAATTTTGCCCCATACATCCCCTCTTCTTAATTTATTATATGCTCAGGATTTACCAAAGAGTAGCCTTTTTACCTGATCCCTTACCTTACTTCAATCTTAGTGATCCATTGCCCAGCTTAATAACATTGGTTTGTGGCCGAGTAAAGGTATTAAACGACGACAACCAACAAAGTTTAATCCTAAATTAAATTTAATTAGCATCGTTGAACAAATTCATAACATAAACTAAAAAACAAAAAATTGGTTAATAATAATACTACATTGACCAATCAACTTACCGCAGCCTTTCTCCTTTATTTGGGTTTTGGGACTGACAAACATCGAACACAAGGTCCTGCGCTGGCGGAGTTCTAGTAGGGCTTTGAAGCGAACAATTATTATAAAAGCATCCAAAGCGAGTTGAATTAGCTCGTTGAATTGAGCTGAGCTGTACAGGAGATGTTATCCAAATAACAACCCCCCCCCCCCCCACTTGTCCTCCCCCCACCAAAATCCCATCATCCTACCCTCCCCGGTGCATGAGTTTGTCGTTATCTTTAAACCCCCAATCAACGGAGTAGTAGAATGAACAATCATTTCGCAAATTGAGCTGATTCCAGAAATTTAATTGAGTCAATGTTTGGGAGTTCGATTATAAAAAATTCTTAAATAAGACGCTTAATTGCCAACTGAAGAAAACTTCATTCACGACAGATTTTGAGCATTTGGCTTTAGCGTTAGTTTTGAGTTGCTCGTTACGAGAGATACTTGATGTTTTAACAAATATGCACATAGATTGTTGAATAGTTCAAACATTCAAGTTGACTTTTTTTTGTGAAATTTAGTTGATCCATAAGATATGTAGGCGTTAATAAAGCGGGGAAAAGAAAGAAAGAAGAAGAAGTGGGATGAAACATTAATAGAATAATATTTAAAAACATGTAAATTTTCAAAATAAAAATCAAGAATTACATATATATATATAGAGAGAGAGAGAGAGAGAGAGAGAGGGTACGTAAAAAGATGTTACCAAGTTCGAAGCAGTGAACAAGGGATCGGCAAGCCAAAGAAACTATAGAAAGTTGGACAACAATAATACATTTAAAAATTTGAACAAGACAAGAGCCTCGCTAGATTGAAATAATATGATGGGTTAACTAAAAGAACTTAGGGTCATAGCCATTGCTGGTGGTAGCCAGGATGTAGTAGGCAACGATGTGACCGATGGAGCCCCAAGCAAGAACATCTACGATATTGAAACCAACGGGATCATTTGATTTGAGGAGGCTAACATACTCCTTGGCCCTCACATCTCCTGCCTCGAAGTGGGTCACCCCGTTCTGCTCTGGCAACCCTTGTTTTGCCACGTTTTCCCTCTGAAAGTTGAAGAAAACGAACCTCCCCAAGAAAAGTGACAGGCCAGTGCTCAGGCTTATCACTAATGGTGCGCTGAGCTCTGCCTTGACAGCCAAGCTCCTTTGTGGGGTAACGGTGATCTTGGGCAGGGAAGCTTTGGAGGCGGCCCTGGGGAGGGGTCTAAGGCCTTGGAATGAGATGCTGGACGGGGAGAGTTTGTGGTGGTGCTTTTGGAAGGCGACGGAGGGTGTCAAGAACAAGGTCGATGTTGCCATTATTTTTCCGGCCTTCCTTTGGCTCTGCGCCTGTCAGCTGAGTTGGGAAAAGTTGGGATTTTTTTTTTTTTTTTGATAGTATTTTGAAAGGTAGGTTTGCAAAGGCAGCAGCAGTAGTGGCACAATGTTAGCAGCCTGTAAATTATAAAGGTGCATGCTGGCTTATGGATGACACGATGTGTGTATCTCACTCGGTGGTGTGGAGAAGGCCAAGGCCACACACACTGACTTTTTTTTTTTTTTTCCTTTAAGCTTTCGTGGTGATGATAGGAGAAAGATTTTCAAAGATGGGGTGGCCTTGTTTCATTGGTTGTTTGCGGATCACGGATTGATGGCTTGGCTGCAGTCGCCACCTGGTCCATGACCTTCCTTTTGAGGATTAGAAAATTTTAATTAATTATAATTTCTATGAGATGGGTTGTGTCGACGCCTTTTCGATTCTTCAATTCCCTCTCTGGCCCTCTCCCTTCCCTCATCTTTAAATCAACTTATGAGAAGAAAACTAGTTTAACTTGGCCACAAAAACAGAGGGCTTAAACCGCACCGGATGCCATTCGCAAGGAGCTAAAACTAAGAATCAGTGTAAACTTTTACGGAGAGGAAAAGTTGGACAAAAATCGATGTTTCTGTGGGAATTTTCGGGCACTCTAGTCTCGGTACTCTTTTATAACATTTATCCATTAGAATGGGAACATTTTGGTATTTCGATTATCAAAGCTAACATTTTCCATTAAATGGGCCCCATTCGGTAATCTTAGCCTGCTTCAGCGACATCGGTAGTCCGTAGGCATAGCTCTGCTAGCAACCTGGCTAGACGCAGGCTCAAAATAAATTGGAACAAACCGACGTCTTCTTTGGCAGGGATTAAAGTAAAAAGACCAGATTTCTATCCACGAAAAAGAAAGAAATTAAATTAAGAGACTATTAGAATTCTAACAAGACACAAAGCCATCATGGAATTGTGTACTGCCATCGAGAGGCAGGAGTTCATTTTCATTCTGTATCGTTCACAGGAACAGCGTCTAGCTTGCTGTACATCCCTCCATTTTACATACAAACATGATAACACCCAACCCCCCCCCCCAAAAAAAAAACAACAGTAGCACTAGAACTACAGTAACCTACAATTTCACTGGCACATGCACACCTAAACTCTCTTCATGAATCGATGTGATTTGGTTCTCACTCGAACCAAGTAAAACAACCACGCATGACACACTTTATTCGCACATCTTTGATTCAACTCAAATTATGGAATCAAGGTATGACTACTTCCGGCAACGACCATATTCAAGGAGGCTACCATATGTACGGTCCCACACCCCAATGTAAAGAGCCTCTGTGTCAGGACTGAACGATACGCCAGATATCTCGCCAAAAAAATCAATCTCCTGCTCTTTCTCGCACCCATTTTTTGCATCGTAGACATGCACATAATCGGCAGGCTCAGCCATTACCATGTACTGGCCATCAGAAGCGTAGCAGATAGACCGAATTGCTCCAAGATTTCCCTTCAAAACTGTAACTAACTTAGAGAGGTTTAGTGCATCCCAGATTCGACAGGTTTTGTCTTGATTTCCAGTAGCAAAACTGACACAATCAGGATGCCATGCTGATGCAAATGAAAAGTAGCTGTTGATTTTCGTGGTAAGCCAATTTTGCTGGGAGAGTAGCTGTTGAAAATTGTAACGAAAACCGTTTCCGCTTGATTAAATGCAAGCTCATCACGCGGATGGTAAATTCTTGTTCTTTTGGGAGTATAATTGGACAATCAATTATCCTAGGCAAGATGCGCTCAGAGCTCTGCACAAACTCTCAAATTTTTCCATCAAAACGGTTAGTTCCTTGATTCTAGAATTAGACATAATTGAGACTATTTCTCTCGCAAAGAATAATTAACCGTCCCTCAATTAATCAGTTGACTAAGTACAGAGATTTGCCGTAAATTAACGAGGTCTTGTATGCCCTTTGCTGGTCATGCAATAAGACCAATAATGGAATAATTTTGTGCTTATTTTGGACACCATGAATAGAAAGGGTTGATGCTAGCGAGAAAGAAAGAAAAGAAAAGAAAAGAAAAGAAAAGAAAAGAAAAGAAAAAACACACTAAGTACTATTGATTATGATTTTAATGCCCTTTTCCCATGTGAATCCCGCATGTAACACGAGTCTTCTTTCTTAATCTAGGTACATGGCGAAGGGAGTTAGTTAATATTTAATTATTAAAAAGCAGATCCTTGGAGTAACGCCGAGAGGAGGTTCCTTTTGGCCGGTTGCCGGTCTAAAGATATTGACATTGGCTACCCGTTGATTAAAGAGGATAAACAAATATCATTTTGTTTTGGTGAAGATGTGCGCTGTTCGCAATGACGGTTTTCTGCTATCACCTGTCCCCGAACGGTCTAAATACCGAGCTTAATCTACAAGTCTTTTGGCTTGATAAAGATGATCTCTTTAAAAATAATAATAAAAAAAAATTGCAGTCCTACTGATTGCTATTGGATTGCGAGAGATGACAGGGTTTTATTTAAAGGGCAATGCTTCCTGCACTGACAACCAAGAAATTGAGGGACAAATCCAATGCATGCAGCAATTAACAATATACATTATGTATTTCCTTTTTAAGCAAAAAACCTGTTAATCAGTTAAACAAACGAACGTTTTCAGCTCTGCCATCGGATAAAATTATGGTTGGAAAACAGTCACTCTGATAATGTTTAAACACAATTGTGGCAAAGGAAGAATAGCATTCACATTTCTATTCAGCATAACTTAAATAACAGTACTAGGAAGCCAGCTGCAAGCATTAGCATTCGTGATGGCACATGAGTAATCTGACTCCCAGTTGAATTCTCCGATAGTGATGGTGTCGGGGGGCATGCAAGGCCCTCCTTTCCTTCCGTGCATTCGCTAGCAAAAAGTCCGGGTGGGTATTTCCCATAGAGGTTAATGTAGCTGAACATCGATGTGGCGCAATCATTGCTCAAGTCATTCAGCACATCTGCATAAGGACAAGCAAAGTCCTTGAATGCTGAACAACATCGATCAGAAGGATAGTTGGGTCCTTTGCATTGGCTTGTGATGACCGTATAATTAAGAAACTCAAAGCTTACGGGGCAAGCTGCATAATATAGCAAATTATTAGACCGGCTTTGTGATTCTATCCCACAATGAGACTGCCACTTATTATATTCCAGAATCAATGGTCATCTATTGATACACATCAATGATTGACAGCATCAAGTAGATGATTCAAGGAAAAAGAGGATCATATATAGATGCGCATCATTGACTGACAGATTTAAGCAAACATGGCTAACTGCTTTGCAACAACAGATAATGGGACCAAGGGCAAACAGACGGCCCAAATAGAAGAAAGGAATAGAACAGTATGTCCACAGTTCTATCATGTCACATCCTTAGATTCGTACCTAATGTGGTATGAAGAATACCTTCCAGTTCCAACTTTCATCTTTACCGTTGCATGTTGTGGCACGAGTGCTGGGACCAGCCAATTGGAAAATTTACTAATCTTTTGATAGGAACATTGAGAATTTCCGGAAATTTGAGTCATTGGGAGTATAGTCAATAGTAGTGATACCTTTAAACTAATTTTCTAATTTTGCTTGTTGATCCACTTTCATTCCCTCCATTTGTTGGCATTTCTTAGTAGGCATTTATATTGTCAAAGCTTCTAGACTGTAAATACTTTGTTGCAAATAGTTGATCCAAAAGAGAAACCACATCCGTGAGAATCCTATTGATCCAATCATTTGTCACTACATTAATTGTAGAGGTGAAATACTTGTGAGCTCTTCCATGATTATTTGCCTTCATTAACATACGAGTGGCAGCGTATCACTAAAGAAGTTTCAGCATCCATTGGCCTATGTGCAGTGAGTAAAACTGAACAATGTAAGCACACTGCAGAATTTCAGATGATGGATATTTTCTGGAGGAATAAAACATACAAAACCAGCAAGGTGCTGACAAACCAGCAACTCTGCTCAAGGAACACAACGATGATAAATATCAAGAAGTAAGGCAAGCTCCAATTGGCTGTCACTAGTAAAAACCTATCTAATAAGCGTGTTATGATATTCAAATAGTAAGGTTCAGCTGGGGCTTATCGCAATAAGTCGATTTGCAAGCATCGTATCTGAGAAAGTTCAACACAGAAATCGATAACCAGGAATATATAGATCTCAAGAGGTGAAAATTTCTTTCTTTCTTTCTTTTTTTGCAAGATTTCTGATTTTAATTACATGGCAATCAAGTCAATCTACGTACTAAAAACCGCTGAGCTACATCAATCCTGAAAGCTGACCCAAATTGCAGAAAGTTATTAGCATTGGGGGGCTCAAAAGAGGACTCTACCAAAACAAATAATTCCACAGTATCAGTTACACAACCGTATTTGGTAGGAAAGATGGAAAGAAAAGAAAGCACCTTTCGTAGCCTGAAGCAAATTCCTGGCGGAAGAAGGGTGAGAGTGAACGACATTATCTGGATCGAAGTCAAGTCAACAACAACAGAGACAGACACAGGGCATCAGTGGATGGTTAGCCAGAAGAAATGACGAGGATCTCATGAAGGTCACACAATTACCTGAGACAAAACCAGGAGAAGATGAAGAAGGAACAAAGAGACCCAATAGAAGCAAGAGGAAGACAATCCTACAACGGGGATTCCACTGCATCATCATCACCTCCTGTGAGCACTTTCTTCCTTTTGTGTCTTCCTCTTATTTATTCTATGATCCCGCCGTCTCTTGGTCCTTGTGGTGATAAAATAGTTGTTGAAGCTATGTATGCGTAGCTTCTTCTAATTGTATTTCTACATCAGTTTAGAAGATTGGTCATTGGTATATATCTTTTGTTGAGAACAAAAGTCCGAAGCTTTAGATCTTCAGAGATGTTATGGCCAGAGAGGGAAAGGAAACGGACGATAAATGGAAGGGCAGATGCTTTTGATTAAACGCGTCTTTTTTCTTTTTGGTTTTTGTTGTGTTGACTTAAAACAAATTAAAAACACAAAGAAAAGAAGACCGGTAAACCTGTTTTTTGGAATGCTCGAAACATAAAGTTGGTTGCCAGCAAATTTACGCGTTGGCTGCGACTACTCTTCTAAACTAGGCTCACCAGTCTACTCTACTCTACTCTTCCCACCCCCCCCCCCATTTTCTTCCCTTTCTTCTCCATTTCAATAATCAACTAAATAAATATCCTCCTAATAGTAATAATAATTAATAATTAATTTTGAATTTTTCTTATAAAAAAATTAATCAATAGTTTATGATAATCATATGCTATATATAATTTTATTTTTTATTTTTTTTTTGGGTAACGATTCCAAGATAATCAGACTGGGAGTCTCGCTGGAGTAAATAACTCGATCGGTTGTTTCCATACTTATAGCTCCTCGAAACGTGCTCCATATAATAGAGCAACTGTCTTTATATTTCTTTCCCCTTTTTTCTTTTTTTCCTTCCAGTTTTTGAGAGTGATTTTTCTATCTTTTCTGTAAACTTTAGAATACACTGCAAAACTACAAAGTTTTGAATAATTTTTTTTTTTTTTTTTAAAAAGGGAAAGAAACAGAGGAGGAGGGAAAGAGAAGAAAATAAAATTGACACCATTAGCTTAGAATTGATGGCAGACTATGCCTTTTCTCTCATCGGAGCTGTTCATATTTTCCACCAGCCCTCTGGAGCTTGTCCTTCATATTCTTAGCCAGGATATTATAGGGGTCCATTAGCCCCGAGGTGCAGCGTAGTAGTATCATGTAATTGGCCTTGAGCCTTCAATTATAACACCACCACCACCACCCCCCGCCCGCCCCAAAAATAAATAAATAAATAAATAAATAAATAAAAAGAAAAAAGGATAATCCACCCCGAGCCTCCTGGGGCCCGGACGCAATAAAGGCAGTGACAGTTGGGTTGGGTCATGGGCACCATGCTATGGCTAACTCGAAAAATGGGGACTCCAAAGGCCTCAGCTTGGGGCAAGCGCAAATCCAACTCATTCGACCAACACATCACATCACAACAGTCCAGCAAAACAAAAGACCCCCCCCCCACAAACAACCGAACAAGGCAGTAATAGTAACAGTATGTTGAGATAAAACCCGTGGGCCAGAAGGCGATTTTGTCATTCCAAGTGCGCACATGCTGGCTGGACCATGTGCGTTTGAATCCCCCCCCCTCCCTCCAGAGATTAAGCAAAAACTAAAACAAGAAAAGTTCTGGTTGGACAAACCCCAACCCCAAGCCGGACAAGGTACTCAAACACAAGTACAGAACAGAGAGTGCATATCCTAATCTTTGTTGGCTGCCGAGTCCAGTTACAAAATTTCGAGTAGCACAGAAGAAGCGGAGAATAAACATGAGATCACAGCGACAAAATCGGAAGCATATGAAAATTGAACAAGTCGTTTAACACTGCTCTTCCTTCCTTCATTTGGATTCGCATATGCATTTCAAGTTAAAAAAGGAAAGAAAAGAAAGGAAGGACAAAGGCAAAAAGCTGACTCTACTTATGCCTCAGTTAGCCCGTAATCATAGTGCCAATGCCTTTCTCAGTCATGATCTCGTGAAGCAGAGAGTGCTGAACCCTGCCATCAATGATGCTAGCAGTCCTCACACCTTGTGCGAGTGATCGCACACAGCAATTCACTTTAGGGATCATCCCACCTGCCACCTTCTCCCCCTCCATCATTCTCTTAATCCCCTTTATATTTATTTCCTTCACCAGGCTCTTTGGGTCATCCACATCCTCCAGAATACCCGCCACGTCCGTCAGCAATATCAGCTTCTCTGCCCCCAACGCCGCCGCTATTTCTCCCGCCACCGTGTCCGCGTTTATGTTGTATGACTGTCCCGTTTCGTCCGCCGCCACGGAGGCAATCACCGGGATGTGACCGTTGTCCACAAGTGGCTGCAGGATGGTTGGGTCCACCCGAGCCACCTCTCCGACGAAACCCAACTGGGCGGAGTTCGGGATGGGGCGGGCCATCAGGAGGCGGCCATCCATGCCTGAGAGGCCAATGGCGGTGGCCCCGGCTTTGTTAATGAGAGAGACCAAGTCCTTGTTGACCTTGCCGACGAGAACCATGGAGACAATCTCCATGGTCTTGGCGTCGGTGACGCGGAGGCCGCCTTGGAAGACAGGCTGGATGTTGAGGAGTTTGAGCCAGTGGTTGATCTCGGGGCCACCGCCATGGACGAGGACAGGGTGGAGGCCAACGCAGGAGAGCAGGACAAGGTCGGTGACCACGGAGGCCTTGAGCTCCGGAAGCTTCATGGCGGCGCCTCCGTACTTGACAACGATAGTCTTACCCTTGAATTTCTGGATGTAGGGAAGGGATTCGGACAAGACATCGACTCGCAACTGATCCGAGGAAGGGGGAGATTGGGTGGGTGCAGGTGCTGGTGGTGCGGCAGCAACTTGGATGGTTAAAGATGGATTCTTGATCGGAATTTGGAAAGACAAAGACGAGGCTTTGAGATTAAAGGCAGCACCAACAGTTTCCCTTATCCTTGAAGATAAAGAGGATGATGATGAGAGGGCGGTGGTGGAAATTAGAGTAGAAGAGAGATTCACCGCTCCTTTGGCCGCCGCCGCCGCCGCCATCTTCTTCGCACTTAATCCCTATCTAATTTTATAAAGTTTTTGTTGCGTTCTGCCCAAATATACGAAGGCCGTGCGTGCTGCTGGCCTTCCTGTAATTCCCACGGGACTTGAGGTTTTTGGCCCAAACATACCATTTTTTTGGGTTGGGCGGTTGAAGTCCATAACTCCATTGGGAGTCGAAATGCTTTGCTTTGTTTGTCAATTCTCAAAACAAATTGGCACACGTCCCCTCATCAACCGAAGTGGGCCCGCAATTTGAGTACTCCATCCCACGTATGCTTATGCTACACTGCACAAACTGATTGAGAATAGCCTTCTTTCGAAGAGAATTGGCCTGGCACATCACATACGATTTAGACCCTTTTGAAGACAAGGGCAGCGACAATCATTCTTCAACATGCCATTTACGAGTCATAGATGACAGGAGAATCATTTATTCACTCCTGCTACCTTTTGAAGATAACAAAAACCAAAGGGCAATCTGCTTATGTCATTCACATCACAAACACAAAGCACATCAACATAGCACAATCATCTTTTTCCATATGTGCTTCCAGCTTAGTCTAGGACCAACTGTCATACAACGCTCTCTGCCCAGTACTAAGAAGTAAGAAAGCTCCATTTCATTCTTAAAAACAAAGACAACCCAGGACGACATACACACATGAAGTTTGTATTATTTACTAAAAGAACAGACATCCATCTGTCCCTTAGATGCAAATCCAACTGCAACTCCCTAACCCATAGCATATTTTTGGGTCCAGGATCGAGCAGTAGTCTCATACTTGGCTCTGTCTGTCTTGTAAATGTGGGCAATCTCAGGCACTAGTGGATCATCTGGGTTTGGATCTGTCAGCAGGGAGCATATTGACAGAAGAACCTATCAAGATAGAGAGTTACGCCAGTTATGAGACCATAAAGGAAATATGAAGTCATTAGTTCAAATAAGAGGACAAGTCTTCATCTTGAAACCGTGTGGTGTTCTGTGGAACTTGAATTTGTAAAAATGTATGAGAAAAAAAATTATGAGTGGGAAAAGCACACTACCTTTGATATTGTAAGGGCCGGGCTCCACTGCTCTTTGAGGATGTCAAGACAGATGCTTCCATTGCTGTTGATATTTGGATGGAAAACCTTCGTACGGAAGGAAACCTATCCAGATCATGCTCAAAACTAAGTCAATGTTAAAGCAAAGCAAGAGGCATTCATAAACAGATAGAAGCATGTCATGTCAAATCACATCAAAAGATGATGAAAGTGATGCAACATCTATGTTAGGATAGCCACTTGCCACCTCTCATGCTAGCCATTCAGCCTAGACAAATGATTTTCCCAAAGCACTTGATGACATGAAAAGGGTCTCCTAAGCTAAGATAAAGCTGTAGGAGCAAAACAGCTGAATTAAACACCGGATGAGATAGGCTATTAGTCCAACAAACAACAAAGAAACTTTTCACACGTTATGAACACCGAAGATTACTACCCCTTATGTGGATTCAGGTCCTGTCAGTTGACTTATCATTCATTCAAAGCAAAGCACGAGGCATCTCATTGTCTCAAAGGTAATCAAATGGTGCGATCATAAAATCACATAACCTTCAGCCAGAAATTGTTAAAGCTACATATGACTTTACTAGGACTGGAAAATACCCTAGAAAGGCCCTCAAACAGATCCTCGATAAAACATAGACTGGATTTTAAAGTTCCCTAGGTCCTTGGACTTACTTTCTCTTTGTCTGCTTGTTCTTTGCATCAGCATCCCAACCTATATAAGAGGTATCAGGAGACCAAAGAGTGCATTTTAAAACACCACAGATTACTAATTAATGAATTCCTTCATATGCCTTACTCTGTAATTCCCAATCATTCTACTCCCTAACTGTCGGTCCTTCACAGATGGGTAAATAAGCATATGATGGAAAAACTGTCATGATAAATAAGGAAGTCTACGCTAGTTTGATATCTTAAATCAGTCCCACAAGGAGGAGCAAGGATGATTCATGACACATTTATTCAAGAGAAAATACACTACTCAAATTAAACTTTTAAAACATTATTCATGTATAAAATCTCTGACTTTATCTATTACAGATAAATTTCTTTCTTCTGAATCTGTAACATTCTTATTCTAGTCAATCCACTCTGGCTGATGTTGAATTGTTTTTCATATTGAAATAATTGAAAATGATAAGGATTTGTTAAATTAATATATGCAGTAAGATCATAGACATGCAGACAAAGTATGCTGAAACACATGATTCCCCTTTCTTCCTTTGTTTCATGAGCAGAAGAAGGGATTGAAGATATGACATGGAACAAAACCAGAGATAATTGTTTTACCTTAGGCGGTTTAAAAGGGTAATCGGGAGGGAAGTGAATGGATACAAGGAAAACACCACCAGCAAATGGGCTGTCAGCAGGGCCCATGATCGTTGCTTGCCAGTGAAACATGTCATCGGCAACAGGACCTGCAAATGTAATTAAATATACAGTCTATGCTATTAAACTGGCCAGAAACAAGACATAAACAGAACTAAATTCATTGGTTTCACTGTTTGGCATGCAGCATATCGTTGTCCAGTCGAGGGGGGGGTTAAAAAAAGGGAGGGGGAAGTCCTCCAGAATCATAATCTAAAGCTCACAAATGACCAAGGAGGCAATCAAACATACATAAAATGCTTTCAACCCTCCCTTTAGGCCCAAGCAGAAGAATATATGTATATATATATATATATATATATATATATATATATATAGAGCAAAATTTTAAAGTGGAAACAAGTGTGAGAGTAAAGGAAAAGAACCAGCGCTGCATGAAGCAGGAGGGTCCCTCTGCAGATCTTTCAACTCCTTGTTAATCCGTTTGGAGGCCATCAGATTCACAAATTCCTCTCCTCTTTCCTTGAGCCAATAACAGTAGCTTCAAAAACAAAATTGCATCAAACAATATATACATATGATTAAGGTCTCACTCGGAAGTCAAGACAGGTCCCCCACAAAAAAATAATAAAAAAGAAAATTTAATTAAAACAAGAAAGATTATATCATCATGACAGCTCAAAGAACCGAATTCAAGACTAGGAGAGATAAAGTCAATTAAATCTAATTTAAAATTTCAAAGAAAATCCCCAAAAGAGAGAGAGAGAGAGAGAGAGAGAGAGAGTTTCGAAACAATTGGGAGTTTTTCTGTTTGTCGGAATCAAAATTATGATATGAAGTATCATATGACATGCAACCACAAGGCGACGATCTATTCGGACTTCAGAGAGGACCCTTTAAACAATAAAGTTTTTCACTTTTTCTATAAATTATAAAAATAAAAAAATGAAGAAAGAAAGAAAGAAGAAGATAAAAGGTTACGTCAATTTCAGAAAAATAATAAAAATAAAAAAGACAAGCAATATTTATATCGATGAATTCCAGGAAATTGTATGTGTAAATCAAATCAGACACCACAAGAAAACGCAATTCAAAAGATGATGAGCCATCTAGTTTGTAAAGGGGGGAAATATAAATAAATAAATAAGAAATTAGAGATTCGAGACAAGAGAGAGAGAGAGAGAGAGAGAGAGACGGGGGGGGGGGGGGGGGTTGCGGAGGAGGGAATCGAGAATTACGCTTATTCATATGGATGAATTTAATTGACAAACAAATAGAAAGAAAGACTCATTAAAGTAAGAACTCACAGTTTTTGGTTTGAGATTTTGATCGAAGATTTCGCTTTCAACCTGTTTTTGCAGAGCCTTTATTTTTTTTTTTTGGGGGGGGGGGGTCTCAGTTTGCGTTTGACTCTGCGTTCGTGTGTGCGCGCGCGCGCGCGTCACAGAGACAGACAGGAAAGGATTACTTACGCCAACGCCAACGCCCACAACGATACTCCCTACTCGTTGTTACTACTGTTAAGTTAGTAATAACCGAAAAAGCAGAACCCAAAAAAATAGAAATAAAAGTGATAATAATAAACAAATAAATAAATAAAATGAGAAGATACCTTCTTTCTAGTTTCTTTTTTTTTTAATAAATGAATAAATAAAATATTTCATTTCATCAATTTAAATAACAAGTAAAACCGGTTGAGTGGGGGCAACTAAAGATAATATATCTCAAGGCATCAACTGTTAGTGACGGATGCTTTTATTTCATTCATTCATTCATTGTAGGACCCTATCACAGGGACGAGAGCCCTGTAGTCGGCGGGATGATGATGTTGACGGAGTGTTTATCCCCTACTTATTTTGTACATTCTATTTTAATATATATAAATAAATAAAAGTAAGTAAATAAAACTCAACGCAAAGCTTCCGCTTTCTCTCCCTCCCCCCCCCCCCC
>CM038601.1:108866-132012 GCA_021533255.1 Ceriops tagal
GGGGGGGGCGGGCCAATAGCGAGTAAAATGCAGAAAACGAAAGATGAATTCGACGGCGGCAACCTCAACAAATTACAAAGTTTATGCCGTAAAATTAGTGTACATGTCATCATGATGGAGTCAAGAAGCCAATGCACATGTTGTCTCACGGCTACCCACTAAATTTCCCCTCTTCCTCCTTAGAAAGAACTTATTATTATTATTATTAACCCTAAAAAGAAGAAAAAAAATAAAAAAAAGAAAAGCATAAGAACTTCTTCAATTTCTGCAAATTTAATGTGAATTCGTGGCTTCCACTTGACCGCACAATTTAACGCTGGAGCCCTTCAATCTCTGCCCGCACTGAGGCTCCTCTGACAGGTCGGTCGAAAGGCCAGCTCCTTTCATTCTCAGCCCTGGAATGAATACACCTGGTGAGCGCTCTCTATATTTATCTATCACTCCTCTCCTTCAGCACCTGCCTGCAGAAACAACAGGTCAGCTGAATCCAGTCTGGATTCTTTTAGCCGCAATGCTATGCGGCTGCCGAACAGTTGCTCCTCCCTTTACCAGAGCTCGAGGAGCAAGAGATGGCCCCGGTTGGTCTCCGTTAGCTGCTGCTTTTGGATTGCGGTAGATTGGATTCATGGCACGCGACACCACTTCCTGTTGCTGCTCTTCATCGATCACTGGGATTTCTACTACTAATGCGAAAGCTTACAAGTAACTCGACTAGAAAGATAATAAATATAGAGGTCAGGCCGAAACTGGGAACTCTTTGTTAGAAGCAGCAGGAAAATCAAAGAGAGAAAAGAAAGAGGTTGGTTGAACAAGAGATTAAAACTCAGTTTGCGTTCTGGGTTTTTTTTCTTCTTCTTCTTTTTAATTATTGGACGATGAATAGAATGGAGATTTGGGTGGTAATTTAAATGAAATTGATTTGGGAAACACCCCCCCCCGCCTGTGCTGAGATTCCAGACAGTTACAATTCCACCACCGCCCCCCCCCCAACATTTCCAACGGTCCTCTTCTTTTGCATTCAAAATACAAGAAGAAGGAAACATCAAATAAAAATTTATCGACACTAGCCAGGGCAGTTTTGACATTGCTTAAATGGGGGATTTCTGGGACTCTTTATATACACAGGGCTGTCTTGGCAGTTCTTTCCGGCCCCATATGCTTATGTGTATTATTAAATGAAGAGCAACTTGAGGTAGCTTATATTGAAATTATGATTATTTTATTTCCTGGCTGACAGATCCTCTTCATCATCTTATTTTGCTTGATATGCATTGCATCTATAGTCCAGTATAGAGAAAAAAGGAATAATTGGAAAAATCAAGAGCTCGCTGATGGGAGGAATAGCAAGAATTTATATCATTGCTGATAACTTTCAGCTAGAATGAGTTTTATTGACTTTTGCATCAATTATCATTGCCATCGCCCGACGAAGATAATTATTACCTGGAAAGAGTGTTGTCTTGGCTTTGCCTTCCCAGATTTTGTGAGCTACATTAGACTATAGGATTCACCATATCGTCAGATGGTAAGTCCCATAACACACAGTCTGTGTTGAAAATGTTGGACCCATTCCCAATCCCTTTTCGACCCTCGGACTCCTCCCCTGTCTCATCATCAAGCTTCTTGTGTAACTGGCCTTGTTGGTCACCTGCCATGCATGTGCCTCCAGTGAACGTTTTCTGGCCCCATGGTGATTCAGCCCCTTCAGTTATAAAAGAAGATGGAACACACTGAAATTCATTGACTGATGCGGGGTAATGGCTGCAGGCCCCAACAAAACTTGAGGATGTGGGATTAGCAGAATCCCAGGTCTTGTTTGGGGGTTGCAAGCCAGGTTCTTGCATGGCCCTTGATAATCCAAGCTTGATTTTCTCAATAATATCATCATTGTCGTCATGTTTGACAGCAGTGCAAGGGGCTGAGGTGTTCCCTGGTGACGTGCTGGATTGCTGCAGCTGGAAGTCAATGCGTTTTTTAGTGAGGAGGTGGAGCATCTCATCTTTAAAGCAGCCAAGTGCTGCTTCTGCTAGGTGAGCCACTTGTGGTGGGGCTAGTGTGGTGGCAATCTCAGCCATGAGATGGGAGAAAGGTTTGTGGGTGACAGGGTCAATACCAACACCTGTGAGCTTCTTTTTCAGCTTGGTGTTCCAGTAATTTTTAACATCATTATCAGTGCGTCCAGGGAGCTGAGATGCAATTATTGACCATCTGCCAAGCCATTTAGGAAACGATGCTTGAATGAATAGTGAAAGCTAATGGGAAAAGTAAAAGAGTGAAAAACTGCAGTCTTAGAATTTCTGTGTGCATCTGCCATGTGCTGCCATATGTATATATAGAAAGAGAATGTTGGATCGTGGCTGTGAACATCAAAGAGAGAGCAGTGTGCATTCACGTACCGGTTGCCCAGAACAGAGTGAATCTTCACAATGGTTTGCTCTTCTGCCTCCGAAAATTGGCCTCGCTTTAGATCCGGACGGAGGTAGTTTGTCCACCGGAGTCGACAGCTCTTGCCGCATCGTTGGAGACCTGCATGCTATGCCAATCAAATTTCTCGAAAAATTGAAAGAACCTGGATTATAAGCCTTGTTAATGGAGATTGATTATACATTCTGATGAAAGAAAGCTAACAAACCAGCATTCTTGGGGATGAGGCGCCAGTTGCGGGTGCCATGTTGGGCAATGTAGGAAGATAGTTTGTTGTCCTCTTCAGGTGTCCATTGCCCCCTTTTCACGCTGTCCTTCTCACAACAAGGTATCCTACCCATCTTTTCCACAAATTTCAATCTTTATTTGTATTATTTTTACTTTTCTCACTCATCTACCTTAAAGAAATGCTATGTATACTGCTATGCTAACTCTAGTATCTTTCTAGTATTAAAAAAATAATAATAATAACAAGGAGAGATAAATTATGAATAAAAGTCGAGTAAAAAGGGGTTTTCTCTACTCTAGAACCGGAACCTTGTGATAAGGTTATGTGTGTATGTAGTAGTAAAGTTGGAGAAGTGAGAAGATGATGATGGGAAAAGAAATGGGAAGAGGCTAATTTTTATGTGAGAGTTTGGTTGGTTAAATAAGGGAGAGAGAGAGAGAGAGAGAATTTGGCATCGAAGGTTGCATGATTTTATTAAAGAATTCAACGCTGTTGAGCGTGTGAGGCCTGGGCCGGTAGCTCACCCCCTAGACACCCGGTCAACCCTCTGTCTCTCTGGTTGACTGGCATTTTGCTTGCATCACAGAAAACCACCTCAGTTGGGGGTAGTAGAATGTCAAGGCTATATTGCACGTTGGGTCGGGCGCATTGTGCATTTTGTGATTGTTTATGACTTATATTGATGCTTTGCAAGGAATATATGACACCGTTTGGATTTGATAATAATGAGTAAAAAGAAGAAGAAGAAGAAGAAGAAGAAGAAGAAGAAGAAGGAAAAAATTATATGATTAATTGAACTGAATTACATTCTCGCTAGGTATGGTGCAGCTGTATTACCCCCGTTCTCTTGTCAACAAATCTTTAGACTCGTTAATCAATTTTGCATGAGGGTGAGTTTATGTAATATTAACACTGAGGGGTAACAAGATTAATTTTGGAATCTAACTTTGAGAATGATGCGTCTGAGCCCCGTACTCCAGGCATGCGATAGAACCTTGCAAAACACTTCACTACTCAGCGGTAAAAGCAGAGCACACGTCCACTCGTTGTATGGAATTCTCTCACCAATTTTTCCGATGATCTTTATTAACCCAACCCCCCCCCCCCCAAACTCGCTGCTGCCTGTCTAAGGATTTCCTTTGCTCACATTATCGGCGTTCGACTTTCACCTAATCTTTTATAGGGCAAGTCTTAACTCACTAATATTTCTTTTCTTTTTGCTCTTCGAGTTCCAGCTTCTGACCCTGCCCATTACATAGCAAATTCCTTCGTCGGTTTCAACACAAAACCCACCGAGGACGCACCCTTGGCTAGACCTGCTGTTAGCTCTTTTGTTGCGCCACTTCCGTATCCACCAGCAAGCAATGTCAAAAAACAATCGGCCGTGATTCCGCAATCTGACTTCACTTGGAGATTTTTGTCTCAGCCATTCCCCATTTGGTTTGGTTTTGGAGGGGGGCGGATTTGGAAGAATAGTAGCGCCGCTAAAGACAACTTAAACAACACTGGGAGAATACTTCGTTGGAAAGATAGTATTAGCAGTATTGATGACTTGCAAATGGAAGAAGGGACAGTCTGAGAAATATCAGCGCATAGCACTCGTGAGTCATGATCAATACATCACCCAAGCATCTGATGCATTCCATTTATTTTCCAGATTACAATTAAATCACTTGTTTAACCAATTACTGACTATTTGTTTATTTAACCAGTAATTCTGCACTGTATTTTTTTTTTTTTTTTGGTCTACTCCATTGTTCCTTCACATGAACTGTCAGCTAACCGCTACACTTTCTGCCAAAGCTCAATCTCCAGTCTTTACAAGTTTTGTTCCGGTAGTGCATGTTTTTTTTTTTAATTTTTCCCTTTCTTCTGTTCCAATTTCAGAGTTCACTATAAAGACCTAGAGATCTCACTTTCAGCCAAGCCAAGCTAGCTGAGCTCCATGATTAATGGTTAATTAGCTTAATTTAGCACTTATAAGCCCTTCAACTGACCCAATCAAAGCAAACAGTGTTACAGAAAGACAGATTATGCTGAAGGCGCGAAGCAGGATCCACTCAGCTGTCCAGGCTTCAACATTCTTTCGCTTAAAATGCATCTCCACTGGGAAATATATGGTTAAAGGCCAGAAACCTAGGGCCCCTAATAATGCAATCACCTCGTTGAAGTATGGAAATATCATTGCAATCCCCGTTGTTGAGATCACATAAACTGTCCTGAAACACAGCCTCAACATGTTTAGTTCAAGAGCTGGCAACAGTGGGAGTCTCAGGGTAAAGTTGTCGTTTACAAATCTGCTGTTTGGCCGCTTCCCAGCAAGCCATTTTTCTACGCTCGCAAATAGAGGCTGACTGTAAACCTGCGCATATGCCAAAATATAGAATACATAAATGAAGTATTGGTATCAATGGTGTGTTCTTTCCACATAATTGGAAATTGTATATCCTGAGTTACCAAAAGGCCTGTGCCCAACACCAGCCTACATTTCTTAATCGTAACAGAAGAGACTAATTGGGAGGAAGGAAGCATAATTATACCTGATAGCCTCCAATTAGGTGGAGCACAATGCAGGCATTAGCCAGGTCAACAAGCCAATATGGTTCATAAAATCCAAATCCTGTCAGGAGGTTCCCTGGCGTATCTTGTCCAAAAGCTGCATATCCAAAGCCTCCACAACAGAGGTAGAAGAATGTTGTAACTAAAACTGCTATGGTCGAGGCTTTTTTCATGGTCTTGTTTTCTGGTGGAGGAGATTTTAAGGTATCCTTCATGTTTAGAACATTCATATATGTATATTAGCCTCTCTACGATTTAACGCATCCTTAACCCCTAACAGGCTATATATAATGTTGCTTTGCTTCAACAAAATGCTTGCACTATATACAGAGGATGTGAAATTGCACCTGTATTTCAAGAAGAATCAGTGAATACGGATATGCGAATGCAATATCCCCGAGTGCTTGAGATACCTTCCATACTTTATCAGCTATACTGGAAGTCGAGACTCCAGTAATGCTACCCTTAACATATCCATCTTCTGCAATATTTGTTTCAACAATACAATTATATAGCAATATGGCAGCACAAAAGAAGCATCAATTCTGTGGAATAAAGTTTCTGAGTAGGTGAATGATTGCTGCTGCACCTAGTACTTTTGCAAAGCCTAATGCCAACCCAATAGAGGAATAGGTGAAGGACATGATTGCAGCAACAATTGATAACCATAGAATATTATGGAAATCTGGCATTTGAGATAGTATGAGCTGAGCAGCTCCGAATAGTAGCATATATAACGTGTCTCCATAGTTGCAGGCAGCCCCATGTCCTTCTCTGTGATAACAATTTGATTTCTGAATTGCCCTTCATTAGCACAAAAAGAAAAGAAAAGAAAAGAAAAGAAAATTAAAAAATATAAGGAAAGGAAAGAAGGAATCATTAATTCATTTTGTGCAATTGGAAGATTTGATGGTAAAATTGGGCATATGAGGTTAGCTTGATTAGAAACATACCTCATACTGATAGCAGAAGTAACAGTATAGGAAATGCCTACTCCATACAAGTTCACTTGTACAAACAGGCCACACAGCCAAGCATTCTTCTTCCCTGAAAAACTCGTATCAACACCATTTACTTTGTGTCAAAGCTACTTAATTATTCTATTCTCTAACAGAACAAAACCAGCAAGTAAAACATCATCCAAATCCTAACGTTCAAAATATGGCAGAAAGGAAATAGTAGGGGGAGAACTCCTTGTTGTTAATAATTAAATACATAATGGTATTTGGATTCATTATTTGATAATAAATTCTTAATGTTGGTTTCGGAACATTTGATATTTAAGAGGAGTATTCATCACACATGAATTGAGTCCATAAATACTAGCTAATATTTTAAGTGTATGATAATCACACGATCATGTCCTGAATTAATAATAATAAAAAAAAAAAGTACAGAAGTAAAGAAAGTCAAATAAACCAGAGAGAAATAATGGGACTATCTTTCATTTTTCTAAACTAATACCTAATTGACGGGGACTAGTAACAGCCCTAAAATGAGGTAAAAATTCAACATTAAATTAGGGTTTCCCGCGTAAAATCAAAACCAGGGGACATCTCATATACAATGTGACGCCAAACCCAACCAAATGTGTGGCCTGCTTCCTTGTCGGCTAAGTGAAAATTTAAAAGCACCTTTGGGAGAAAATAATTCATACGCCCATCTTACAGTATGTCTTGTCAGAGGATTAAAAACCATAAAAATATGAAAATATCACGGGGGACTTTCGTGTGCAATAAAGTAACTTTATATATATATATATATATATATAAAGAAGATAAATGAATAGGGACATTGATGAAAGCTCATGTAACATATTTTAGCTTTTAAGAGATGAGATGGGATTGACCTTCTTATATGATCACACGGCCACCTAAATGTCAATAGGTTTAAGAAGTTAAAAGTAGTGCCATCCACCGGCAATGGCGCCTAATATTAAGCAACGAAACTATTGCCATTTTCAATTCACGGGAGTTGGCTACAGTCTCTTATGACATGAATTGATAGCTATATGACTTGTGAGACTTTCAAGTCATTATAAGAGACTCCCAAAATTCAAACAGGTCCGGTCCCACTAAAAGTTGGTGATGATGGATACATATGCCATTGATCAATCTGATCCTTTCTTTTAAAACAACACAATGTTAATTTGCTACACCGTCTAATTCTCTTACAATTTCCTTAGGAATTAATATAGCTGGCATTCTAAAACATAACAGCAACATCCTATCTCAACAACCAGTCAACTCTTGCCTCTAGACCCATTGTTGCAGAGTTAGGCATACTTTCCTTGTATGTATGCTTGTCGTAATTAAGATGGAGCTTGTACGACTAATCATAGCCTTGATTATCAAGAAGTTTCAAGCAATAAAAAGGAAGTGAGAAAGTACCTAAATTGAAATCGACAGCTTTAAGGTAAGAGGTACTTCTTCGAGGACCGTAATCAGGATCAGGAGATCGATAGCAATTGGAGAGAAGGAAAACGGAAAGAAGGGTGATGGCAGCAAAAACCAGCATGGCCAAGGGACCTGCAATCCACCCTAACTGAGCCATGCTCCATGCTAGTGATAGCACTCCCGACCCTATCACCCCTGTTATCACATGCGCCACTGCCGTCCATAAGGTCCCTTCACATCACACATTCATTTAATTATGATTAGAATTCCAAGTGAGTACACATTAGTCTAAATGATCTTCTTCAAAACAGTACACAAAGAACATCTAAAGCAGATGATTCTATCTTGACGATCTTCTACATATCAATACCCAAAATGTTATCAATAATTTGAAAAAAAAAAAAACCACAAAACTGGAGAGACTTATGATGCGTCAAGGAGGCCGAAGAAAGAATATGAAGAAGATGAAGGCACAGACCAGTTCTCTTGATTTCGTAAGACTCTGTAGCCCGAGAAAGCATCAGCGGTGTCTCGGATTCTGCTGCTTCTACTCCCATGGCTTTTGAAGCAAATTCACAGATTTTGGTGAACCCACCTTGTCAGAATCAATATATAATATTTCATACCAAACGCGGGCGCACGTAAAATAGAGGCCACAGCTTTGAAAGAAAATAGTTTTTCAGAGTCGGGTTTCTTTTTTGTCCAAAAGCCTTTTCGTATTTTGAGTGGACACGCATGCCTTTGGAAAATTTAGTAGGGTCATTGAATTCTGCATCAAGAAAAAACGTTGTGTCAGTTGAATGGGATGGATTTTGCTTTTCGGGAACGGAATGCTATTGTCAGGCCATCAAAATATTTATGGATTTTGCTTCTTTGACTTTTATATTCTCAACAACTCGACAAAGGCCCGTGAATTGGGTGTCATCTCTGGCTACTTGAAGTGGGCAACCTCTTGGTATTAGTTAAACTTTTGTAAATAAAATTTATAACTTTTATAAAGAGAAAGTGTGAGTGTTTTCATTTATGCAGTGCAATTTTCTTTTTTCAACCCTGAAAATAAAGAACTTTCACTTTTCTTTTCTTCTTCTTTCTTTTTTTTTTTACCATTTTTTTAAATGTTAACTTATAATTTTTATTTTCAAGATTCCAATCAGATACCCAATAAAAGAAAAAAAAAAAAAGAGAAGAGAAGAGTTGTCTTCAGATGTTTGCCGTAAAATTAGGCAGGGTCCCCAACACTGTGCTCTGGGAACTTTCTTCTCAAAGATTGCTTTTCCCATCCAGCAGGGAATCTACTTTGCCAGACATGTAGTTCAATCAGGGCTAGGTTACCTCATTTTACGGGCGTGGGGGGGCCCTTATATCAGAGGGCCTCTATTACCTCTTTCTTTTTGTTTTTTGTTTTTAGGGTTTAAAAAAGTAGGCAGACCGAGACTCACTAGAACCAAGCCAAGCCGAGATCTCCTCAGACTAGATAGGCCTTCTTACCTTACAAGTCCTGAAATAGACCAGAATGATACAATGTAAGCCCACCATATAGGCAGAAGCCCATATCTACAGCTTCCGAGTTCCAAAGCAGTGAGAAGCTCAAAAGTAGTGGTAACAAGGCCCCAGCCTGCTCAATTCAGTAGTACTAGTAGTAGGAAGTGATGCTTCGATCTCAAAGAGTCAACGTCAGCCTGGCCATCTGTACATTTTTTGGGGCAACGCACCTCTTGTCACATTTACATTTCGGTAAGATTTCCTTTCTTTTTATCTAGGAAAAAGGCTAGTAAATCAATTAGGAGCAACGGTTTAGAAAAACAAAAAGGAAATATGATCATCTTGTAATAAATTTTGAGATACAGTCAGTCGCGCATGGAAGAAACTTGGTAGCTTTTCACCTTAAAGGCCAGCCAGCCAGCCAGCTCAATTCCATTTCATTCATTCATTCTTCTATTTAACATATTAACGTGAACTACTAATATAAATCATACAGAAATTCATGAGTGAGAATATGGCAGAGGTTAGGAATGTATGGTGCGGTTCATTTGATATGAGCAGTGTAAATCAATCATCAACCGATGATGGCCATTCCGGTGAGTATGACAGGGCAGCGTATCGGAATCAATCGCTGGAGGAGGAGTTGAAGTAAAGCTGGATTTTAAGGCCAGACACAGGCAGAGGCTGCGATGTGAATGAGAAAAGGGAAAGGAAGGCTAGTTTGGTGGTGGCGAGGTCGATTGCCCTGGTGTCGGTTGTTTTGGCGGCTCCCATCATCCTCCTCCTGTTAGCGCCGGCTCTTTGTGGCCGCCACCATCACTCCGCCCCCGTAGCCACTGACAACTACACCATTGTCCTTCACCAAGCGCTTTTGTTCCTTGATGCTCAGCGTTGCTTGTTCTTTCCCTCTCTTCCCTTGTGTACATGAAGTTATGATTGTACTTGAATCTCTTCACCTACTTTAATGTATTTATTTTCTGAATTCTGGTACTTACTATATATATATATAGCTGGGAGACTTCCAAAGCCCAACAACATTACGTGGAGGGATGATTCCTGTTTGAAGGACGAAATTGTGGGCGGCTATTAGGGCGCTGGCAATGCCGTCAAGTTCCGCTTCCCCACATCTTTTGCCATGACCATGTTGAGTTGGAGTGTGATTGAACAGAGGCCCAAATACCAAGCTGCTAGAGAGCTGGAACATATTAAAAGCATAATAAAGTGGGGCACTGGCTATCTTCTCAATACTTTCAATTCCTCTGCTAACTCCAAGTGGGTCTCGATAAACCGCATTGCTGTACACAGGAATGCCCGATCAAGACTGTTAGATGCGGCCTGAGGACATTGACAGTGATTACGATGAGTATCCACGCCGTGCAACCTGGTGGTCTAAATGTCCTGCCTTGGCAGCCGAAATGTCTGCTACATCGGCTGCTGCATCCATTGTATTTCAGGACAGCCTGCAGGGCTACTCAAAGAAACTTGTCCGCAATGCTGAAAAGCTATTCAAATTTGCCACCAGGGACCAAGGTGTAGACTACACTAGTGGCCCGGGGCCCACCTTCGGCATTCTACAGCTCCTCTGGTTTCTGGGATGACTGGAGCTTGGCTCTATTGTGCAACAGGAAAGTCTTCTTACCTACAGCTTGTTACCAGTCCTGTCCTGCCCACCAAGGACCATGCTTTCTGGGGAGGCCCGAGCTGGGGTGTACTTAGCTGGGACAACAAGCATGCCGGTGCTCAGTCACTATTTAGCCGTATGAGAATTTTCTTGGGTATGGTTATCCATATGAAGAAATGCTTCAGGTATTTCACAAACATTTAGAAGACATCATGTGTGCATACCTGCCATCTTTTCCAAACTTCAAGAGAACAAAAGGAGGATTGATCCAACTAAACCATGGAGGACCACCGCCTCTTCCGTAAATGCAGCTTTCTTAGCTACCTTATATAGCAACTATCTTGGAGTGAAACTCATTCCGGGATGGCAAGGCGGTCCTCAGTTTTTCCTGAATGAAGCACTACGAGAATTTGCAAAGAGTCAGATTGATTACATCCTGGGAAAGAATCCTCAGAGAATGAGCTATATTGTAGGCTTTGGTGACCACTTTCCACAGCAAGTGCACCATAGAGGTGCCTCGATTCCAAGAGACAAAACAAAATATGGCTGTAAGGGAGGATGGAAATGGAGGGACCGTCAAAAACCAAATCCCAATACTATTGTTCTTGCTATGGTTGCTGGCCCTGACGAGCAAGATGGTTTCTTGGATATCCGTTCTAACTACAGTTACACAAAGCCAACCACTGCAGGGAATGCAGGGCTGGTTGCTGCGCTCGTTGCACGATCAGGCGGAGGGACGTCTGAGATTGACACAAATTAGATGTTTTATGCAATTCCTCCACTGTATGCAAATGGACCTCCACCTCCAGCACCCAGGAAACCATAACATTCTTCTTTATCATAATTTTTAATGACAAGCAGGATGTGAGCTTGGCTCTATTATGCTGTGACTGATTATGTTCAGTTCGCCAAAAATGTTGCAGCTTGCCTGTTGTCCATCTCTTAGCTTCTGGCTATCTTTGCAAGTCTGTTGCTTGCATCTTTTCCATTGTGCCGTATGGTCCACTAAATTCCTTAGACTCTGCAATGTGGAAAGGGTTATCAAGAGATACACTGAAGAATGAAAAGCTCCCACGCTGATTCTACACATGCCGTACACGTGCTGAACATTTGATGGAAAGTAATTGTTGTAAAAGAATGAAGTTCAAGAGGGAGCAGTAACCAGGATTGATGAAAGGAGGGGTTCGCAAGTTCACGGTGTATGGCTGAAATATACATCATCTCCTGAAATAGCCATTTGATGAATCGCTAATTCCGAATTAATCATCGTTCTTAATTATGTTAATTATATTTTAACATAGCCATGTAGATGACTATAGCTGGCTTTGTTTGGTGTCTGACAAATTTGTTGTCCATATATCTGAATCTAGGTGCGTATCGCAATTTGCAAATCTGAGAGAACCAAATACCAGCAAACCGCGTTGCTTGGAATCTTCCAAGACTTGCCTTGCATGCTCGAAATAGAGAACGGGTGGCCAACAACGATAGTTCATCACCAATAGATTCAGAGACAATTACTTAATTGGCTTGACCAACCACACCCCCTCAAATGACAAAAAGGGAAGAAACCCAGCCATTGCTTAATGGTATAGTTTAAGGTATAGTTGTTTCCCCTAAAGTATAGGTAATACTTTACAGTCGCAGGGATTTATATATTTTTTCCTCTGAACTGCTGCCCTTCCATGATGAAGATATTCATTAATTAAAAAACAGAGGTAGATAGCAAGAGTTTTTTTTTTTTGGAAAAAAAAAAGACAAAAATACATACACTTCCAATTTTGTACAATGTAGACATCTGGAATTTGTAAACCGATGCTGAAAATATCACGCTCGGAAGAAAAAGAACAAAATTTCGGCAAGATACCGGTTCAATAATTTTAACCCAACAAATTTCAGCACTTGCATATGCGATTAGAATGAAGAAGCCTTGAGGCAGGCATGTAAATACCAAGATGGGCCTCTTAAATCGGCTGCTCAAAATTGACTATGGCATTAACTTCTCCTCCTCTGTAAAAACACAATCAGAGTCATATTCCATGTGGTGATGTCGTGAATTTTATTTGGTAAAAACGGAAAGAAGAGGGACGAAAATGATCGACCTTGTTGAGTAGGATCTTCATGTACAAAGAAGCTCGCAGCAACAATTACATAGCAAAGAATTAGCATCAATCCTTTGAAGTAATTAGAAGTTCCTTCCTGCAAACATAGCATGGACATCAATGAAACAGTAATGTCTCGGCCTAGCAATTATAGTCTTAAATGGTCTCTGTTCCACTATTCTTATAGACTATTCTATTTTCCCATAAAAAGCAAAAAGATCGCCCTTTTAACATTTTATCTTGATACCCGTTAGCAGAGCATATGGAGTCGTTACTTGTACATCTAGGGGAATGCAATATGCATACCTGCAGAAAGAAGGCCACGACTATGACAGTAATAAAAAGCGTTGCTGTCTCAAAAAGTTGGAAGTTTAAGTCCATGGGTTGCCCCATCATCCACCCAATTACCACACAAAAAGGTATCTGTAGTAACAAAAGCAAAGAATCCAACATATTAATGACACAAGAATACTAGATATTAATGCCAGAAAGAACATCTTCCTTGTTAAAATACTAATAACCAGTATTATGAAACTAAAAATTGCATCACACTACAATCTTTGGGCATAATTTGCAGAAAAGGAATATTTGAAGGCATTTATGGAAAACAAAATTGTAGCTAAAGTAGTTGTTAGGTTTAGAAGGCTCAATATGGATAGCCCAAATACACAATTGTGGATAACACTTGACCCAAGAAGTCTAAGCTTCTGGGATTACTTATTTGTGCAACAATCCACTTAACCATATTTGTAATGGGTTTCATTCAGATTTAGGATTTGCAGTTGCCATATAACTCGCACAAGATCCAACAATTGTCTAAGTACCCCATTCTATCAGTGATTCCTCACCGTCAAAAGAAACAGCAACTCATGTTGCATGCAGAGGACACTAATGTATGTTCTGAAGCAGTGAAGATTATATTCAGTTCTGCGCTACCAAGGAAAGGTGTCTCAATGGGTGATAAGATAAGAAATCCTATCATAGATGATGTAAACTACTTACCCCAAACATAGATATCTGCGTTGATGACCCTATTGCCACTCCCAATGATAAATCCTGAACAGGAACTTCAGCGTCATAAATACAACAGTACATGATAATTACAAGAAACTAAAAGACAAAATTTCCTACCAGCTTGTCCTTCATGGCAAACATGATAGCACTTGCATGCTCTGCAGCATTCCCCACAATTGGGAGCAAGATAACACCAATGAAGGCAATTGGAATATCCAATGCATGAGATGCTCCCTACAAAGAATAAACCACAAGAAAAAGCTGAGCAGAAGGTCCTTAAAACAACACACATTGAACAAGTTCTAATGCATGCTGAAGAACTAATCCATGATGGATTCTCTCAGAAACCATATTTCAGTATGAGACTGATTACAATTGCTATGACAAACAAATTCAAGGTTATGGACATAATGCTTCTTTTCCCTTTAGATTCCTTCATTTTCTTGTATCACTCTTTGGAGTGCAGAGGTAAAAGGGGAAGGGGAGGGGAGTAACTTTACAAGAACTAAGAGAGATTTCTAAGATATTTACCTCAATGGCATCAACTAAATAATCTGAAAGGATAGATATCCAAGCTGTCAATACTGCAAGCCAAGCCACTGATTCCCATTGAGTAATTTCTGGAGTGTCATCATCATCATCATCAGCTAAGCTCTCACCATTCTGAATCCCTTCCTGAGTTCACATGATTGTAACAGCACTGATTATGAATTATCCAATAGCAAGAGATGGCATTCCAATGCATGAAGCTCCCGCACCAGGGGGTCATTTGGATAAAAAAGAAAACCCACCTCATTCAGGGGAACATAGGGATCCCTTTGCCTCTTTAACTGAAAAAAAAGGTAGGCACCATACACCACAAGCATAATGCAGCTACTAAATCTTGAAAGAGCCATTTCCGACGTCCCATAATGCACCTCAGTGTGTGTATAGTGCAGGACTGCAGGAAAGAGGAGCCCCATGACGGCCATCAACAGTAATCCTGAATCCACGACAACAGTTGCCTGCATGCCATCATAGTTCAGCCACATGAACAAGAAAACAAAGGGATGGGATAAATTTAAGAAGAGGATAAAATGCTAAAATATATACCTTGTTAAAAGTTTGTTCCTTTCCATAAAACACAAGCCCACCACAGAAGAATGCACACCCAAGGACTAGCAACATGTTCGACAAGATTGAACCCAATAAAGACAGCTGAACAATGCGTATCATTCTACCTTTCATTGCATGGATTGCTATAATCAGTTCTGTTGCATTTCCAAAAGTAGCGTTTAAAAGACCCCCAACTGCAAATGCCATTGAACCATCTTGGATCAGAAATATGACATGGAGGGATTAATGATAAACTACACATATAAACGAAAATAAAAAAATCTGAGTGATACAGATCAGGTGAAAAATTATATTACCTGTAGGTCCAGTGTAAAATGCCAGCTGCCTACATTAAAGCAATTGGAAGGGATCATTAACCTCTCAACAACTAGAATATACTGTGACAACCAAAAGGAAGAAGCATGAATACTTACTCAGTAGCATAACCTAAACGCTCAGCTAGCGGTATAATCCCCAGTAGACTAAGAAAGAAGACCCATCCCTGCATTCAAAGTCACAAATCAATGGAACACACAAACTAAAAACCATGGAGTTAGGGAACAGAACTTACTTTATGGTGCGTTAATAAGTTGATGAAGATTGTGAGAGGCCCGAATAGCATCAGCCAGTTTAGTTTATTTGAGAAAATTACAGTGTTTATGCTCCTAAATATAACTGTGTTCCATTGATTTCTACCACTAGCTAGGATTCCTGAAACTGATCCGTCTTCAGCTATATGATTTGCTTGCATTTTCTGATTCACACCCCCTGGGCTATAAAGGCTCTCGTCCTCAAATTCATGCAAAGCACCATTTTCAGATACGGTTCCCATCTGAAACCATAAAAGCCACATTAAAAGGAATCATTTACACTGAAAAATCCATTAGCTGTGTGTCCTTCCTCCATTGCAGGCTAAAATTTGCACAACATGACATGTAGAAGGTTGTCTCTCCCCTGCTAATAAGCTAAATAAAACTTCAGCACGAAAAAGTCCCTAAAGCAATTATCCAAAACAAGAATCTGATCTCACATCAATTTGTCAATAGATGACTGAAAGAAGAACCCTACTTGGAGTTGGGACTTGACTCCTAAGCCTGGCAACTTCTGATCCATCGTCTTGCATTATAAGCACAGATTCCCGAATGTACATTGCCGCATGGCGCACAGAGTATAGTTTTTCTCAACCTCAAAGGAAGCGAGTCCTAGATTTACAAGTCAAGTGGCTATTACAAAACAAGAAACATCTCAACGCACGTATTAAAGACGCTAAGTTACTGCACTGAAAACGTAATAATCATCCAAGATCTGTCCGAATTAACCTACAAAAACTAACCGCTAAGGCAAAGCATTCTCCTCCTCCCTTATTGAAATCCCACATTATTCCCACATATAGGAAGAGATAACAATGCCAAGCAGTAGCAGCAACACAACAACTACGCTAAAATTCTCGTGGGTCGATAAAATTTGCACAAACCCATTTACACAAACATCAAGAATCTAACCAAGAAAGCTAAAAATCATGGAAGAAACCACCACGGAGTGCATGGGATCTGGTAAAGAACAAACCTTTTCAGCAGGAGAAATTCAACAACTTTCAAGAAACCAGAGGATAAAGCAAGAAACTTCTGGGGGAAATAAGGGCCAAAAATCGACCGTACGATGGTAGCATATATAAGGTTTTTTTTTTAAAAAAAAAAAAATAAAGGTGGGCTAATGGCGACCAATTGAATCCTCCGCCTTCTTCGCTTTAGATTTGGTATTCTTTGGATGATAACTCAAACCGCCATGAGAATTTGCTAACTTTAGCTTCGGCCAAGTTATTAAACCACCCCCCCCCCAAAAAAAAAAAAAGAAAAGAAAAGAAAAAAACACGCACGCACGCACACAAAAAGATTCAGAAAACAGGTGCCGTAGAAGATCTCAATTGGCTCTCTTGCTTCCCAAGTTGATTTTTTCTAGTCCGTTGATTAAGTCAAATCAAGCATTGTACACAGATTTTAATAGTTTAGATTATGGTTGCATAATAACATTTATTGAAGCGATATCAAATTATCAATGGTATAATTCTAATATAAAAAAATTCAGCATATAAAAAATTATCAGCACGTAAAATTTTTAAAATGATTAAATATGCATAAATGTTATTTTTATTTTCACGCAAAAATAAAACTTTATTTAATGACTCAAACTTACTTACAACTATTACATTACATTAGGTAAATACCATCCTTTTATAATTCTCGTATCATTTTTATAAATAAATAAATAACTAATCATTGTCTGAATGCCATTTAGCTGATTTTGTTCGTTAAATTGCGATAGAAGTAACCATCCCTTCTTTCCTAAGAAATTGCTATTCTAAAATCGCTAAAAAAATGGTATTGAATATCACAAAAAAGATATAAACTTATTACAAAATATTTTTTATTAAAATAAATAATTTTTAGTGCATTATCAGATAATTTTATTAATAAAAGAGTATTTATATCAATAAAAATAATATTTTTATGATAAATTTTAAAAAATTATAATATTTGACGTGATTTAATTATTGAATTTGGTGGTAAACTGATAGTTAAATTGAAGAAAGAAATTTTGTAAGGATTATTTTGAGGTAATATCAGCATGAGATGATTGTTTTAACTAATTTCCTTTATAAAGACAAAATTCATACAGTTGTTATTTAAAAAAAAAAAAAAAAAAAAGGAAAAAAAGGTTCATTTCCTGTGATTAGATGACTTGGGAGGAGTTTTTTCCTTTTCTATTTCTTTTTTCCACTTGGGATAATTTACGTGACACTGGAGAAAGAGGAGGAGAAGATAATTTATAAATTAAACGATGAGATGAACAGGATACTAATCGTATGTTTTTGAAGGGTAGTTGTCCATGCGCTGCTGACACATGCATTCCACTCCACGCTCAAGTGGATGAAAAAATATATTATTATTATTATTATTATTATTATTATTATTATTATCACTACTACAACTATTACTATTATAAAAAAAAAAAAATCAGAGAAATTGCATTTAATTGGGAAATATGAAAGTGAGGTCTTTTCTCGCAAGGCACAACAAACACAATGGGCAATTGTTGATGTTAATATGACAACGAGTTGAGACAGGAACTGTAAATTTGTTTTAACGCTTCTTTCTTTCTTTCTTTTTTTCTTGACAGTTACCCCCCCCCCAATACATGAGACATTTTCCTTCATTTACGAGCCAAACAATTCTTCATTTTAATTCCCCCTTTTTTTTTTTTTTTTTTAACCTTTTCCTTTAAGTATATGGACCATTAACTTTGGAATAACTTTCTGCATGACATTGAATCTTCATAGAAGCGAGAGAGAGCATTCATTCATGAGATCCCTAAAGACTAATCAGTATTTATTTATTATTATTATTTTTTTTTTTCTCTTTTGTTGATGACTTCCGTTTCTCAATTCATTTAAATGTTGATTAGAGATCAATTGAATGAATAATGTTTTTGCACTCAAATCAAATTTACTCTATAAGTCAATACTCTTCGTTTGATATTTAGCTTTTAAAAATTTATTCTTATTTATTGGAGACTAATTATTTTTCTACAACAATTTAAAAAAATTTTATTTTTTCCTCTTTTTTAGGACACTTACATCCCTTTATCTCTTTCTTTATTTGTTTTTTTTCTTTTTTCTTTTTTTTTTTTTTTACTAAGATGATGGACTCGATAGATAACAAGGATTTTGTATCACTGGGATTCTTGTAAATATCCAAATTCAATTAAAAGACAGACTTTATGAAGGGAAAAATGAAAGGACAGTCAGGGACGAGTTGAGATTGGGGATAATTTTTTTTTTTTTTTTTGTATCACGATAAGAAGAGTAGAATCTATTTCCAATCCACAAAAAGACCCACATTTTCCAGCCCATTCCAATTCTCCCCTCCCCTCCCCTCCCAACCCAACCCACCCAAATTTTTTTTTATTAAAAAAAAAAGCAAAATCGTGGAGAAAATGGAAATTCCAATCTGTGTCTTTTTTTTTTTAATAAAAAAACCCAGAAATTAGAGATAAAAGAGGATTGCCGAGGGAGAAAGAAGAGATTTAAAGGCATAAAAGAAACATCTCGATGACTGTTCCCTCGCTTCCTTAAAAACCGTCGCTTTACTCTCCAGATAGATTAGACACAACAGTATTGATAGCTCCTTTGTTTATCCTCAAAAGAGAAATCAGCACCACCATTCTAATCATCTCCCCGACTCTCTCTCCCCCTACGGAAACTGAGGCTTATTAATTAGTGAGGATTTTGGCAGTCCACAGCAGGGTTTCCTGTTTTGACTTTCTGTGGGCCATTGCTGTGGCGCAGTCGCCTGTATATAGTATAATTGACAACCATTTCCCGTCTATTAATGTTAGTCATAGGTTATGGCATCATGGATCATTCCATTGATTATGCATAACATCCCTTTGTTTTTTGTTATTTGAAGCAGCAATTCTTTGTTTATTTTAGGGTGGAAAGACACATCAAAGCTCACAGCTACAAAGACTAATGGCATCTATTATCTATCTACAGTTCTATGTCTATACTCCAAGCATACAACTCTTTCTCTGGCAAGCTCAAGTCAAGGGTGATCAGGCGGGATACTGCATCATACCGGAATTCCACCCCCTCAGAATCAACTACTATTCTCTCTGGCTGAGCAGACGAATATGCCCCAAATTGGCCACAACCGCGAACTTTGAGGCCAATGGTTGCACTTGTTCTTGTTTCGGAATCATATTTCAGTTCCAGGATTGCCCCACCTGAGTTGAACATCTTAATTAGACCAATAGGGGCAAACTTAGCTCCATTGGATAGTTCCTCCACTGGAACCACGGATAAAACTTCATATTCTCGGGACTTCAATGTTATAGGCATACTTGCATCCTTTGGAAGATAAATTACCTCTCCTGCGATATTTGAATTGGAAAACAAGAACATTGTCAGCATAAGCATGCCTAATTCAATCCAAGCAATCCGTAACCAAGCGTTGCTTTGCATCAAGGAAACACCATGTAAGCACAAAAAAGGTACCACCACAATGAGAATACAGTACACTGTCCCCCGTCCATCCATCACTGGCAACTCTGTCCAGATAATCAACGTCTTTAGCCCTAACAAAACTAGTGATGGTGCCAGGTCTTTCATCATGGATAAGGTTTGTCTTTCCAACCCTACACCACCCAGCTCCCTGGCAGTTAAAGATGCCCATGACTCCATTGAAATCATTCAGATTCCATACCTTAAGGAGGCTGCATGTCAGGAGCAGATTAAGCCCAAACAGACCAAAAGAAGGTCTTATTGGTTTCCAGAATATATATGCAAACAAAATAATTCTGCTCTCTCATTACCTTTTCCCATCTCTGGTAGGATCAGAGAATAGGCAGTCCCTTGTAGGTCTTCCTGGAAGTTTGGCCCTCAGTATAGAGCCATCCGGAAGTACAAGCTTCTTCAGTAGATTAAAGTCGTGCTGTCCAGGCTTATCACTGATAATACACAAAAAAAAATGGAGAAGGGGGGCAGAATAAGCAAATCTCTTGTTTGACTTGGCTACATTTGATTTGAAAGCTAGCTCTTGTTGGTAACACAAAATTGTACCTAACATATATGGCACATCCTCCAACAGCACGAGCTGCTCCATGGTATTCAGCCATTGGGTGCATGCTCTGTCATGAGAAGCAATTTTGGGGTTACAAAGCAACAAGCATGAATATGCAATTAATTTTTCATTAAACAAAATAAATGTAATTTTTTAGCCTACATGAAACATGTCCCAATCTGGCTGCATAAACTCCCCAAGAAAAACAGTATTGTAAGCAACCGATGCAATATGAATCACGTGAGATGCTGGGTCTCTTGGCCAGAAATCATCCGATGCCCTTATAATTGCTGCCCTCTTTGCACTGCAAATACAGAGTGAGTTGCAGAAACACATAAGTTCTTGAGAATTATAAGATTAATTAAATGATTTAAGATTGAAGAATGTGATTTACCTGTACAAATTATCAGTATTGTGACTCATACAAGCAATGATTCCATTGTCATGGAAGTTCCTAGAAATTGATGCATCAAGTGCCTGATGGTATTTCCCAGCAAGTTTCACTCTTCCTCCGTGGCCTGCCCCAAGAGTTTCAAGTATATTTTGGACATCAACTTTGACACCGTCTACTCCAGCTGATGTGAGATAAGAGTGAAGTTCATTGTAGAAGTTAAAAATTTTCTCAGGATTCACAAGGCCAAGTCCATTTCTCGTCATGCCTTTCAAACAATCACAATGCTCATTTGATTGAATTCCAGGAGATGAAATGGGATAGGTCAGCTTGGACTCAAGTGCTCCATTCCGGGGACATCAGGTTTAACACCTCCCCAATATCCTGTTATTGCATGCCACACATACACGTACCTGAAGGTTTGCAAAACATAGAATCCCCATGAGTACATTATTGAGGGTTGGATAAATCTCACAAGGGAATTACAAGTTAAGCAAAGAAATCATAATTCAAATCATGTTGTTCTTTTATTTCAGTGACGACATGGCAAAGTCCCAAATCTGGATCCTCTACTCTGTGACCATCATTGCCATGTTTTTGGAATTTGTGGTTCTCTTTGATGTGCGTTAATCTGTTTGAAAAGCTGAGGATCAACAGAATTAATAGAAAAAATTGTTAGCTAATGTACAGAAATCTTCCCATTCCTGAGCAAAGTTTAAGAATTTCAAGTTAACGTGCGTAGTGCTTACTTGGCTGAATTGTCAGCTTGGACTGCAGTACCATTGGGATCCATTTCAACTGATTGCCACCCATCGTCGATAATCACAAATTTTGGAGAAATTCCACCTTCTTCCAAGCTGTAAGATTGGACAGTTAATACCAACATCACCTGCGCAAACCTTTTAAATCCATACAGCATGTTCAAAGAAAGAGCAGTACCTCTCCAATCCTTGTTTCACGCCCTCTGCAGTGACTTCTGTGTAGAAAGCATCCCATGTGCACCAACGAAACCAGTTCAGCATATCTGGCATCTGAACCATGAAAAGCACAGGACATTCACGGGCAGTGCAAAAACTGCATGGAGATTGGAGAGAAATGCTAGATGACGGAGAGTGGAAGGAGGAAAGTTACCTTCTTTCAGTCACGATGAGAAAATGTCTGCAAATGTCTCTCAACAGCTCTATACACAATTCAGAATACAAGTTATCAATAATGCCAATGCATAAAGAAGTACATCTATCTTGGTCACATTTCTAATTTATGCTTATTTCTAAGCTATGACTGTCAGTCTTCTACCAAGAACACAATATTCCGGTTTTAATACTGAGCATTCCTTAAGGAAAGATTAGCTACTTTCTTGTTGAAAACAGCTGGCAAATCTGCAAAAACAGCAGACTAGAAAAGTAAATCCACCAGTGGCAGGAAGAGAATTTCCTTTTGCAAAAGTGGAATACATAAGATCTTTTGCCAATAACCATGAAGCGAATTTCTTTTTGAATGTAGACAAAAGTTGCAGAAATTAAGCAACAATGAAAGGTGTTGAGTTGATGAAACTTACTTCACAGAATTTGTGACAACATCAAAAGGATCCAATCCAGCAGCTACAAAGACCAAGTGACTCCCGGCAAATTCATTGACAGCAGTATCTCCTGCAACACACCCACCAGCTTTATTCATTCATTCATTCATCCATCCATCCATCCATCCATCAAAAGCCTAAAAAGCCTTAAAATCATGGAAACGCTGCCTAATGGGTCATTTCTCATACCACTTTCCAAGCAGATCTCCAGCTCGTTACGCTCATTTCCCTGAAGCACGGCCCTGAAATCTCCTTCCAGAATTGGCAAGAACACAGTGTATACCACGGATTGGTCCCCTCCGTTAGTGAAATGAGATCCATCTTGGGTTTCAACGATCAAAAATTGTGTCTCAAAGGGAATATCTTGTCCGCAGTTTCCCATCCTTTGGGTCATCCACCATATGTTGAAGCGGAAAAGACACATGAAACGCAGTCCCCTGCAAAATGACAGCATTTGTCCCCACAGTCAAAGCAAAATAACTGTATTCAAGTACTGCTTAGTTCACACCTTATCACTAAGGCAGCAATTAATTAATACATGATCACACCCCAACCCCACCCTTCCTTCACCTGATGGTTCTTTTTCTTTCTTTCATGCAATTCTAAGCATCCATGAAAAAAAAATAAGGATAAAAAAAA
>CM038601.1:133979-152633 GCA_021533255.1 Ceriops tagal
CTTTGCCCCAATACTCGACGGTCGAGGATTTGCTCCACTTCACGCTGCAACTCGATTCTGATTGTTGGAGGAGCATGCCTCTCTTGTCTTCTCGAAGGCTCGTTACCTGCCTCCTCATGAAAGGGCCTTAGAAAGCTCACATGAAAAGTTGGATACACTTTCAACCGTTCTGGTAGTTGCAACCGATATGCAATTTTGCCGACCTTCTTTATCACCACGAAGGGTCCATCGTATTTGGGGATCAAACCGCGATGCACTGTTTTACGGCTGATCTTCTTCCATATTTGGGGAGTCAATTTGAGTAATACTTTGTCTCCCACTTGGAATTCCACGTCCCTCCTCCCCTTGTCGGCATACTTCTTCATGCGCTTTGCTGCCTTGTTCAAGCTATCATGCGCTTCGTCTAACAGCTCTTGCTTCGACCTAGCATACCGATAGGCAGCAGGACAGTTCCCACCCGTTCCTGTCCTTGCAATTTCGTTAGGAGTAAAGGGATGATGCCCCATAGCTAACTCAAAAGGACTCAGACCTGTCGAAGACGATCGATGTAGGTTGTAGCAAAATTATGCTGAGTCCAACAACTCCAGCCAATTTCTTTGACTGGCCGTCACATAGTGCCGAAGATACTCCTCTAATAGGCCATTGATCCGCTCCGTTTGGCCATCCGTCTAAGGATGATTGGCAGTGAAGAACTTCAATTCAGAACCCATCATGTTGAAAAGAGTTGTCCAAAATCTGCCGGTGAAGCGAGGATCTCGATCGCTCATTATATCTCCAGGCAACCCGAAGTATTTCACTACTGGTTTGTAAAACAATTCTACGGCCAGCTCCGCTTGACATGAGGAAGGCGCAGGTATGAACACCGCATACTTGGAAAAACGATCAACCACCACCATTACAGATCCCATGCCCTCGATTTTTGGGAACCCACCGATGAAGTCCATCAAAACCGACACCTATGGTTTCTTTGGGATTGGTAGTGGTTGCAATAACCCCGCCTCTTTACGTCTTTCTATTTTGTCTTGTTGACAGGCGATGCACGTCTTGACGTATGCCTCTACATCGTCTTCCATCTTTGGCCATTGATAATTGTGGGACAACAAGGCTATCATCCTTTCCACACCTGGATGACCTGCCCACTGTGTGTCATGGCACTCCCGCAAAATCTCCCGTCGAAGGCCTGCACCTTTGGGAACATACAAACGATTACCCTTAACATGTAATAATCCATCATCAAGCCAATATCGTCTTACCACACCCTCGTTCACTTGCTGCACAAGCTTTTGATATTCTGCATCATTCGGGATTTGTGCCTTTATTCTCTCCAACAGGTCACTTTGCACTCCCGTGAGGGTAGCAACCACATGTTGCACTTCAAGACGACTCAAGGCATCAACTACTTGATTGTGCCTCCCTGGCTTATGTTCCCACACAAGGTCGTATTCTGCTAGGAACTCTTGCCATCGAGCTTGCCTAACCGACAACTTCTTTTGTGTTTGAAAGAATGTATTCGCCACATTGTCGGTGCGTACCACGAACTTGGTACCCAACAAGTACACCTGCCAAATGCAAAGGCAATGCACCACAGCAAGCATTTCCTTCTCGTGAGCATAATAACGTTGTTCTGCCTCATTGAGTTTTCGGCTTTCATAGGCAACCGGGTGGCCCTCCTGAACCAGCACACCTCCAATTGCCTTATCTGATGCATCCGTGATGACATCAAAGGGCAATTCGAAGTTAGGCAGCCGTAACACGGGTTCCGTGGACACCACTGCTTTCAACTTATCGAAGGCTTCTTGACACTTAATGGTCCACCTCCATGGTCGATCTTTCTTGAGTAAGTCGGTGAGAGGGGATACTTTCTTCGAGTAACCCTGCACAAACTTCCGGTAATAATTAGACAAACCAAGAAATGACCGCAACTCCATTACCTTGGTAGGAGGTGACCATTCTACAATGGCTTAAACCTTCCCTTCATCCATCTTTACTTGCCCATTGCTGATCTTGTGGCCCAAGAACATGATCTCTTGCCGCGCAAACTCACACTTCTCTTTCTTGACATACAATTGGTGCTCCCTCAACCTGGACAGCACTTTGTGAAGGTGAAGTAAGTGGTCCTTCAAGGACTCACGATACACAACAATATCGTTAAGGTATACTACCACAAACCGATCAATAAAATCGTGAAACACATCATTCATTAAATTGCAAAAAGTAGCAGGGGCATTCGTCAAACCAAAAGGCATCACCAAAAATTCATAAGAGCCGTAGCGAGTGACATACGTGGTTTTCCCCTCATCTCCTTCTGCAATTCTGACTTGCCAATACCCGGAACGCAAGTCCAGTTTGGTGAAGTATGAGGCTTTGGCCAGCTGATTAAACAAGTCCGCTATCAAAGGAATAGGGTACTTGTTCTTCACCGTGACTTTATTCAAGGCCCTATAATCCACACACATCCGTAAGGAGCCATCATGCTTCTTTTGGAACAACACCGGGGCACCATAAGGCGCCTTCGAAGGCTGAATCAGGCCTGCATCCAACAATTCCGTTAATTGCTTCCTCAATTCAGCTAGTTCCATCGGACTCATGCGGTAAGGCACTTGAGCTGGAGTTTTGGAACCCGAAACCAGATTAATCTTGTGGTCAGTAGCACGCCTTGGAGGGAGACACTTTGGTAGCTCCAACGGCATCACATCCGCAAAGTCACCCAATAGTTCCACAACCCTATCGGGTACTTCCGTGACAACCCCCTCCTTCATTTCCATTAATGCAGCCAAGTATGTGGCTTCTCCTTTTTTCAAGCCATGTTCTACCTGTATTGCAGAAAGCATTCCGCCCGTTTTCCCACCATCGCACGATGGGGGAGTTATCTTGCTTGTGACAAAGTAAGGACAGTTCTCATGCATGATCATTAATCCATCCAAATGAGGCAATAATGCAACTTTGGCATGCATAAAAAACTCTACTACCAATATGACATCGAAATCATCCAAAGGCACAATTGTAAAATTAAGGTTACCCGTCCAATTGCCAACGGTTATCTTCACACCAAAGGCTGCGCCAAGCACCTCACGGGTTGCCGAGTTTACTGCCTTCATTCGACTGCCACTCTTGGACACCTTCAGCCCAAGTTTCTCCACCATTCTTTCGGCTACAAAGTTGTGGGTGACACCCGTGTCTGCCATTGCCATCAACTCCCGATTGTTCAGCCCAATCTTTACATACATTAGGCCAGGTTGTGGAGATGTTTCTGCTTGGATAGCATTCACCAATTGCAGAGGATTGACTCGAGAGGGTCCTGCTTCGTCCCCACCAAAGCTTTTGCCACCCTCTTTAGCAACCACCGCACTTAGCTTTTCCCTCTTCGGACATTCCCTAGCACGGTGAGGACCATTACATATATAACAACTAGAATTTTGAGAGCTTTTACCTTGCTCTCGATGGCTAGCCTTGCCTTTTCTCTTGCTCCCATCTTGCTGGTTGTCCTTCCTCTTGCAATCCTTCTTCTTTTTGCCCTTCTCTTTGGGTTGTTGCTGCTGCCTTCCCGCATCCCCCTCGGAGGATTTGTTGATTTTAAAATCAACCAACCCGTCGGCTGCAGCAATGGCAGTAGGCAAGTCCTTAACACCTTGCCTTCTTAACTCGATTTGGGCCCATGGTTGCAGACTGGATAGAAAGTTGAAGAGCTTGTCCTCATCCGACATGTTTCGGATGTCAAGCATTAGGGAACTGAACTCCTTCACATAGTCCCGCACCGTGCCACTATGCTTTAGTTTCTTTAATGTCTCCCTTGCAACCCAAGACGTGTTGCAAGGCAGAAACTGATCCTTCAGCTCATTCTTCAAGCTTTCCCATATTTCGATCCGTGGCCGACCCGAATTTGCATCGTCATTTAGCCTAGTCCGCCACCACAGCTTGGCATCCTTGGCAAGATACATGCTAGTAAGAGTCACCTTATCTTGATCGGACACCCGAACGGCCATGAAGTACTGCTCCATGTCCCATAAGAAGTTTTCGATCGCTTTGGCATCACGCTCCCCTTCGAAGGCCTTTGGTTCTGGCACCTTCATGGGACGGACAGAATCGGGTGCTACCCCGCTTGGCTGGGCACCGATGGCCCTCTTAAGGATAGAAACATCCTGTTCCAACTCACCAAAACGAGAAAACCAAGAAGAATCGAGGCCATCATAGATAGATTGCAAAAGACATACCAATTTTTCCAGCTCCTCTAGTCGTGTTAAGATCGAAAGGGTCTCCCCCTCAGGGATTTCACCAAGAGCCTTCTCAATCCTTGACACCCGCTCTCTAACAGCTTCAAGACCCGATCCACCAGCCATTGATCGAACCTTGCTGCTCTGATACCAGTTGTCACAGGGCCAGAAATTTCAACCAAAATTCGGACCTTGTGATGACACTAAGTCGCACTTAGTCTCAGCCAATTATCTCACATAAACACACCAACGTTTACAGGAAACCTTTCCCAACCTTTATTACTTTACACAAAGTATACAAAGGAAGCCAAGATCTCACACACAAGTGCTCTCTCAACACGACTATGTGTGTTTTTTCCTTGTGTCCCTTGGCTGACACATTACACCTATTTATAGTGTTGGTAGTTGACACCCCCAACTACCTAGGGACATGCATGAGTTGGTTGCCAAGCCAATCATGCATAGTGGGGCTCTCCACTTTGGGATAACTTTCCCACTAACTCACTAGATCATGCTTCTCCATTCAAGGAGAGCTTGACACCTCATTGGGGACTCCTTCCCCTATTTTCTGCAACCACCCACGTTCTCCTTCCTTCAAGGAGATCTTGCCAACACATTTGGCTTGGATGAGACCGTTGGATGCATGCAGATTTGCCCTCTTTGCCACTCCCACGTTTTGCTGGAGATAACCACCCATATCTCCTATTTTGGTGGCCCATGGAGAGCCAACTCAGCCATGATCCGCCCCTCACTTTCTCATGTGCGTGCTGGCTACAACCGATCACGGTTTGGTGCTGGCCCGAGCTTGTGCCCGTGCGCCAACCTACTGGTGTTGCCAAATCAGTGGGGCATAGTGTTAGCCTTGGCTAACTTTTAAGAGACATGCACTTCCTTCCTAAAGAGCATTAGGGAATCTGGTCGTGTGGCAGAAGGAGACATTGATATGTCTGAGTGGTCACACCCCTCCTTGCTGCCCCGTTCTCCGAATGCTGCCAATGAGCCTCTTACGACGTCCGGTGCTTCCCATTATTAAACCTCTCGCCCATACTTCCCCATAAGTGTCATTGATCCACCTTGCTTTCCGTTGAATGCCCGTACTCAACTTCTCCTGCAAGAATTGATGCAAGGTGCCACCAATTTTCTTGCATGTTTAAGCCAACACGCTTAAGGGACTAACACCCGTCCTCTACAAGACACGAAGCCGAATTTGCAACCTCTGTGCGTGTGTGTGTGGGGCTATAGAAATGGCTTCCAAGCCCACAAGATCCACCTCTATTGAGCTGGCCCATATAATCAATCACCTTCAATATGGGGTGGGGTGGGGCGCGGCGCAATTGTTGAGACTTCGGTTGTTAAAATAATGCCGGCAGCCAGGTGGCTTCAAAATCTCATGACCTCAGATGCCATTCCTGCTTTGTGCGCTTTTCCTCCCCCCACCCTCCGTTTTGGGCGTCGAATCTTCCGGCGCCGTGTCCTCTTTTTTTTTTTTTTTATTTCACCCGTACGTGCACCCCGTTGCTACCAAGCTCGAAATTTCAGAGGACGGACCCCTCTTTTAATTTGCTCTTTTTTTGCAGCAGGGGATGCAAAGTCGCCGTCGAGATTTGCTTTGCGCAACGCAAATCATGAGTGGTTGCATCCGGTTATACGTTTGTGCTATAACATATTCTATTTTAACGAGAATTCGGTGAATAATTTTTTCTAATCCATGTCAATTTTATTAGGTTAGGTGTAGATCGAAATTCCAAACAATCGACCATTTACCAACCGGCCATGTTATCAGATTCCCTCTCTCTCTCTCTCTTTAATTATTTTTCCCCCTTTAAAATCATAACCCAATCACCAAACAGGATCATCGTCAATCAGTAGCCCTGATCTATTAATAAACCTAACGGCTGTTGTACGTGAAATCGGATAACATCTCTACATACGTGCATCAGGTTCCAATTTATATTATTCTAGATGGGAAAGAACCCGCCAGTTAAGGGTAGTAGAGTCATCCGAAGATTTTTATACTTTTGTCCCAAGTAAATTGTGTTGAAATGACTGCTTCTTTTTTTTTTTTTTACACGTAGTAATAATGTTAAGATTCTTACGGGCTAATGGCGATGGCTTTTTGCAATTGAATCGTCGGCAGCAAACTGTCCATCCGTGCAGAGTGGGGCGGCGGATCCAGAAAAAGTGTTTACACGGATAAATAAAGATGCTTAAAAAGAAGTGATGAATTATGGCGAGATGCAGTGCCCCACCCCACTCACTTTTTCTTAAATACTTTTATTGTCTATTTATGAAAAAGACCTAATTTTTCTATGATCAACCAACCTTCCTTTTCTATTGTCACCCCTACTATTTTATGTTTATTAGTGATATAATTAAATTTGTTAAAATAGGGACAGGGGCCAAAAAAAAAAAAATTTTTTTTATGGGAAGAAAATAAAGGAACTGGGGAACAAAAGGAAAAATTATAAGAGTTACAAAAAAAAAAAAGAGTGGAGGCAAGACAAATAACAAAAAAAAATAAAAAATAAAAATAATGGTTTTGGGAGCCCACTTTTGGTAACCTAATTATTATTTTTATGGGTATGTTCAACGAGAGATTCCAATGGCCTTGACAAACCACGCAAGAGTTGACTCCATATCCATTATTGTTTGACAGCAACATATCACAGATTTCATCAGTAGCAATTTGGTGTCCGACAGATTAGCGAAACTAGTTAATCTCGCCCGTTAGAGTATAAATAAAAGTTTCTAGAATCTGTTGATTATGCCTGGACTGAACAGTATAAAAATAAAAAAATAAAACAGAGAGAGAAACAAAGGAGGAACGCAAGAAAGCTTCGCCCGTTAAATTGTTTATCCAAATTGAAACTTTAGCCACGGATGATGATGTGGAGGATGATGAGGAGGTGGAGGAGGGGGATTGGTCGAAATAGTCGCTCGCTCGCGCAAACGTCGCCTTCATTCCAATCAATTCTAGGATGGATGGATGATATGAACACAAAAAAACATGGGAGATATTTATTAAATGGAAACCCTTCTAGAAGCCTTTCGTGACGCGGGAAAAGCAAGCAAAAAAGGGGGCAGAATGGCCCTCCTGGGAATGTGGGGGTTGGGAGGGGGGGCGGGACCTTTTGCTTGGTTGGAGCAATGAATGACGAAGACAATAGGGGAACTGCTGGCTATTATCCCACCGTCATTGTGTCGCGGCCTTCTAGAAGGTTAAGGACCCCACGCACCCACCCCCCCCCCCGGCCCTTGTTGAAGCGAAATACTTTTGATGGATGCGTCTCACTGCACCTCTACAATGCTTTTTGTTATTAAACTCGGTCCCCCCCCCCACTCTCTGATAATAATAGGTTTTCTGTTTTCTGTTTTTTTTTTTTTCTTTTTCTTTCCCTATCATCTTTTAAAATTGGAAAACAGGGTGGCTCACACCACATTAGGTTAGATTGCTACACTAAATTCTAAATTCATAAAAGAGTAAAAATTCATAGTATCCAATAAAAAGTTATTGATTATTCTTAAAATTATCATGACTTCAAACATACATTTAATCTACCAAATTCTTAGGAGAAAGTTATACTCATGAATCAATAAACCATATTTCAAATTAGAATGATTCCATTTTTTTATATTCAAAATTTCAAGTGGATTGTTAGCTTAAATTGACCTAATCATCCAACGAATTGTTATTGATTATGATCACTTTTTATTCTCTAATTTGGTTTTTTATTTAAAAAATTCATACCAAAACAACGTTGCATCATCATTAAAAATACTTGGATTTGAAGCTAAAATATTTCAAGAAAAAGCGACTTCATTCTCAATTTGCCACAATATATATATATATATATATATATATATATATAAAATTTAATATTGAAATGATTAACTTAACATAAATATCAAATAAAAAAATAAAATTTTATTTCCATGATTTTGAGAGAAATAGTTGCATTCACTTTTATTTATAAAAATATTTTATTCGTAGAAAATGTAAAATATATGCATAATTGTTATAAATATGAAATAGCATTCATTGGGGGGGGGGCCGCGGAAAAAAAAGACGAGTTCATTTCTTAATCCCTACTAGATTTTCTTTTTAACATTTACACATTCGTTTATTTTTAACTTAATAATTGAGGGGCAGTAGTTATTTTATTTTAATTTAATTTGTTGATTTTTGTCGGAACGTTTAACGCTCTCACACACACACATATATATAACCGTCTCCCCAAATTGAATTTCCCATTCCATGCGACGCCCCTCTCATATCTCAATGCCTCTGCTGTTTACGTCCCTCGCGAACATTTCGAATTCTTCAATAATGCACCTGAACATTTCGCCGCCCTCGACATCCTCAACTGCCTTAGCAGCAAGACGGCCCCTTGCCTCGCCGCCGGATTCCGCCGGATCTCGCCGTGCAATGGTTCGAATTAATGCCTCGTTGGCCGCCTTGACCCTCGCCGCCGAGCCCATCCGCGTCGGCAAGGCGACGAGCCTGTACGAGATTCTCCGAGTCAAGCAGACGGCGTCGCCGACAGAAATCAAGACCGCATATAGAAGCCTGGCCAAGGTCTACCATCCGGATACCGCCACCGCACGCGAGGAGGAATTGGACGGTCGAGATTTTATCGAGATCCACAGCGCTTACGAAACTCTATCGGATCCCACGGCCAGGGCGCTCTACGATTTGTCTCTGGCCGCTACTAGTAGTAATTACTGCCCCTGCCAGAGGAGGAAGAGGAGAAGACCCGTCGGGTTCACGGGCGGTTATCATCGGACCCGGAGATGGGAAACAGACCAGTGCTGGTAGAATAAGGATAAATAAATAAATAAATAATGGAAGACACGCGCACATTGAATCTCCGAATTTCTTCTTCTTCTTCTTCTTTTTTTTTTCAATTTTCCTTGGGATTTTATTATTATTATTATATTTTTTTGGGGGGTTTTGGGGAGGCCGGGGGGGAGGGATGTTCGTTCTACATACATGTGATTGTAAAACGTGTCGGTGTAAAAAGAGAAGTAGTTCTTATGTAAAATATTTTTTTAACACCCGAATCAGAGTTTTGGGATCAAAGGCTTTAGCCGATTTGTATTTTTTTAACATGAAAAATGGATTGACGGTCATGACAGTGTTGTATTTTCTATAGCCAGAGACACATCCTCGCCGAAAAAAAAAAAAGAAAAATCATGCCAGAACAAATACAGATTCAAAGCCTCTCTGCAAGTCAGGCAGTGACTTGTCTTAAGTTTTGAGTAGACCTTTCTAGCAGGGGACCTCAAAATGAGGCTGCAGAGAGAGTCCCTCGCGATCTTAATATTTTTGAAAAGATCCCAAAATTTGAATCTTGGTGTCTGCAATCACAATCCTTGTCTTCGTCGCATTCTCAATGACAAAACTTCGCCTTCCCACCTTTACCACACCATCTTCCCAACGGCGCGAGACAGATGCTCGCCTCGGAGTGTTTTAACGTCCTTAATTTCAAGAGATTCTACGTAGAGCTCGTCCAAACGCATAAGGGCAACGGCATCAATCACGTCAAAACCCACAGCGCGACAGCGTGGACAAAATCAGCACACTTCTGGAGATTTCTAATGTCTGGGCGCTATCTGATCTAGTTTTTCAGTTCAACTTTCCTTGCCTTTTAGATTCATGCGAATATCAATCTCCATCTACTCGTGAATTGGAGCGTAGATATCCATCCAGGCTTTCCTGAAAGGAGAATACCTGTGGCGGTGGGACCGTGACCTTCCCGAACTGAAGAAGTCGGCCATCAGTCATCTCATGAGCCTTCTTCAAAGGTTCAAACTTTGGCTTCTCAGGCAAGGGAACTGCTTCGACTTCCATTGCGGTTGTAGGCTGAATGTCTTGTGAATGTCACCCGGAGGACCTAATTAACACCCCAAGAAGAGAAAGAGCTGTAGGCTGAATGTCTCCAGATAGCTAGTAGCTATATTTCAAATGATTCCATTCTCATTGCTTGCTACCCAGTGGAAAACCATTCTTAATAAAGCGCAACTAGCTGAGTGACTGATGATCCACCCTTGATAAGGTGGCAAAAAAAAAAAAAATTCTGTAAAAGCAAACAGAGATACTATAGCTGAAGAAAGATTAAGGAGAGAGTGTTCTCTCATCTTGTGAATGCCGCTTGCTGCCATTTAAAAACAAAATAATATTAAGCTTTAGCCAACAGGATTTTGAAACAAACTATAATAATAATGATAATTTTCAACTCGTACGAAATTAAAATTGACAGAAAAACTAAAAAAAAAATAAAATTCCAAACTTTTCAAGTTTGAGATCCCAGATCCCAATTTGCGAAAGCAAGTGAGGAGAAAACGGAAGGGATGGGATGCCGCCGCCGAGAGACAAGAGGCCGCAGGGCAGGCAGACAGAAGAGAGGAGGAGGAGGAGGAGGAGGAGGAGGAAGACACCTAGGCTTCTTGAGAGTAGAGCGATGGATCAAAATCGATTCGTCAATTTCAAGTACCTCGAGGCCGCGGCGGCTTCGGCTAGGCTGGCTCGTCTAGCCTGCAACTGAAAAATTTTAAATAGGGTTCGGTTTCTCTCCTGGGCCGACCAATTTGATTATATTATGGTTTTAAGAAGCTGAGAGTCCGGCACAGGTGTCCAGGCTGCCTCGTCCAGCCCACAAGTGGGTTGGCCGGGCTTCCCACGACACAAGTTTCTGATAAATGGCTCGGGTCGGGTTTAAAATTTGTATTTGTAACACAATAAAATGGTTTTGACAAAACATCAGTTGCATAGCATACGTAAACATTTTCATATGGTGCATGATGGAACAACTCTTCAAAACTAACGAATCGTATTATTATCCCAAAAAACATCTTGCCTTTCTCTGCATTTTTCTTTTTTTTTTTTTTTTTTGTTGTGATTTTCTTAATGGCTAGCTTGTCATTGACAAATGCACAAAAGTGTTAATTTACAAGTGTGCAAGTGTTTTAGCATTTTGTCCCTTCTTCTGCTCCTCCCTGTTCCTCCTCGCTGAACGATGACATTTTCAAAATTTATCCGAAATGACAATTCATGACAACCCAACTACAGCATCTCCTCACAGATGATTGTGAACCGTCCCTGATAGGCCACCGGCGTTTCCTGACAAGAGGACTCTACGACAAGAAGTTTGCCTGCCATCAAACCATGTCAGTCGTCCACAACCAGTCTCTAACTCTAAGCGCCCTAAACACCTGCCCTTCACCAACTTTGATGACCGCCAATATTGCAGGCTCAACCACCATTGAAACTGCAGCAAGGAGCATTTGCCACGCGACTTTATACTTTCCTGGAGGCCCCCCCATTCATGACCCCCTCGAGTTGCAGTTACCTGGGACTGGGCACGTGATCGAGGTTGAAGGGTTGTTGAAACCAGCCAGACCGAAGGTTCTTTGGACATGCATGAGGCCCATCTGAAAATTCTCGCATTTTGGATACCATACGTATTCTGAACATGAACTTCTGCTTGATTAACTGTTTGTAAATCAGATTGACTCAATGTTCATATCTTCATTCATTAGGCCTGGGGAATTTATCCAGAATATGGATCACAAAATAGATCTTCACCATATCGGCATTAAAATGCCAACATATTTACATTTCACCACCCAAATCATTTTCATAAACACATGCTGTCACAGGGACAGATGAAATCCAATACCTATATGCAGGAAGACATCAACAAATTCCTACAGAAAAGAACGATTAATGGTTGCAACGAATCCTGTAAACTGAATTTCAAGCACCCATAATCCATGGATGTAGTAAAACACAACTGGCCCGGGCATAATTTCCCCTCTGATCTGTTTTGGTTACTAGCAGAGATTTAGAATCCTTTCCAGGCATTCAGAACTTCATGGAAGATTTCGGCAATCAGATCCCTATCTGCACTTTGCATGAAGGAATTGAAATCATCGTGGATATCATATATCTTACCAAACTTCACAAGATACCGCATGCAGCTTTTCTTCAGTTTCGGCAATCGGTATAAACATGCGCTTTGTAACCTTTCAAGCACATTCTGTGTGTCTATATCCTCCAGAAGACTGTCATGAGATGCCTCTTTCAAGTCAACAATGTCGTACTTATCAGCTGCACGCAGAAGCGGCAGCCGGTGAGCAAGAAATTCTTCATGCTGGATGTTTCCATAAATGTAACTGAGAAAAGCCTGGCAGGCCTCAAGTGACATGTCTGAGATGTTTATGGTTGACAGCTCCTTCTCTTTTAGGTCATGTGCAAACATACTACAAAAAACTGGGGATCTTGCAGCAAGAACAGCACGATGAGCTCCAATGCTTCCATCAGAAACATTTATAGTGATGTCTGTGTGGATGCTTTCAGTTAACATTCGACCAACAGATGCAAGAGCCATTGCATTTGATTGGCTTTTTGTGAATCCTTGGGCCCAGATGGAACAAGGTTCTCCCCCCTACATATTCAATGAGAAATCAAATTTGCTAAACTATGCTAAAGTGATAGAATATTTTGTTTCCTCTACGTAAAATCACAAAAAATAGTTGTATAAAACAAATAGTTGGAGAGAGACAAAAGTCGGTTACAGCCCTTATTGCGATGTCAATCAGTGAAGGAATTCAAATGTCAGTTAAGCTGCAATTATGTCATGTTATCAAGGAAATCACTGGACTTAGAGCTGAAGCAGACAAGGTATGAATGAAAGCATACCCCTGGAGATGCAGTTTTCAAATCTATGAACTCGACGTCAATGATGAATTTCCCAGTCAAAGGAATCTCCATTGCCCAAACAAAATCATCATTATTCTTGAGCTTCTTGTCTGTTACCTCTGCACATATCACAAAATGCATCTTAATATTCCCATAAGGGAAGAAGAAACACATCGCCCCTATAAGAAAAGATCAGTCTTCTCAGTTAAGTACCTGGGTGAGTCAAGGCCTTGCGATTTCCTGCAGAACAAACAACTCGAATAATGAATGAGACAATAGGGGGATCTTCTCTGGTGAGATTTGATATTTCCGGGTACAATTTAACAAATAAAGTCCGGTTCTTCTCCACCGATAAATGCCTTCAATGCAAGCAAAAATGGTTAAATTCAGCCCCTATCCTTAGACACGGAAAAGGCCAAAAGCCAAAAAGATCAAAAAAAGGAAGCTGGCAAGACAATTCCAAGTGCTTGTGGCACTCTTTCCTTAACAGCCAAATGTGTCAGCAACCAACCAAATGATCCTAAGTATGGAGGCCTAAGCCAATCCAGAGGCATGGGCCATGCCTCATACTTCTTATCCAAAGTTACAGAAAGTCAATCAGACATCCATTTGGGCGGGGGGGGGGGGGAGGACTTCAAAACCCACTGCATACTTTTACATATATAGGATACCCATATGCAAAGTCTACCAAATTACATCAAAGAACATCCTAAAACAGGAAAATAAGTGAAAAAGAACAGCATTTAGACATGAAAGAAACTAAATCGTCGCACGATCATTCAAACACACCTGTAGCAAGCTTCTCAAGACTAGATAATTGGGCAATCATGATTTTTCACAGCAGAAGCAAACACAACAAATATTGACAATGAATACCGACAGTCAAAAGAAATACAAGGAAAGAAAAGAATATGATTTACCAATTCCAAATGCCCATCTTGAAAGGATCGGACTTGCGGTAGGTGCAGGAAGCAAGATTGTCTATTCTCCATTGGGCGAGACGGGAAGTGGTTTCAACTCTATAAGCAGAAGAATCGGTCATCCTAGCGAAAGACAGGGCCGCCGTCGTGATCTCATGGAGGCAATCCAATAGCCGATGATACTCTCCCGCCTTTCCCAGGTTGACTGCTCTCTCTGCCACTCTCTCCACTCTTCCTAAAAAACATAACCCCAATTGCCCAGACGTATCACTTTTTTTTTTTTTTTGGCTCTTTACCAGTCCTGCTGCCACCCACTGGTAAGTGCACTACTTAGACTGTTATAATTATAGCAATGAGTAGTGAGAGTCCATGGTGATTTATTGACATAAATACAAAAGTTTTGATCTGGGTTTCTATTTGTTTGCTTTCAATTGGTTTCGCGCACGCAAGGTTATTGGTGTTGCTTCACGCCATTGATGGCAAAGTTTCTTTCTTTGTAGAGCTCCCGCAGAGAGAGAGATAATTTGGTTGGTATTTTTTTTTTTTGGCTTACACTACACTTCAGGGCAGAGGGGAGGTTGGGAGATTGCCAATTGGTATGGGTTTTGTTCTGTTTTTGGTTTTTGTTTTGTCCTTCATTTAAAGAAGGGGCCTCTCTCTTTATAGCTGGCTTTGTGCCCATGAACAATGAGAAGGGATTCCTTTTCTTCCCTTTCTTTTTTTCTTCTTCTTCTTTTTTTTTAATAGCAAATTGTGGTTCTTTTTCAACGTAGGTGCCTCAAAGCAAAGTATCCTATTCTTTGTTTTTTCGAAGTGGGATTTGATGAGGAAGAGTGTTCAAAGATTCAATCATAGATTAATTTACCCCCATTTCAGCCGCATCCATTACCATTTGCGTTGCTTGGCCCTTGTAGATGCTAATTTTCTGTTATTTTTTTTATTATTATTATTATTTTGGATGTGATTTCCTGTGACATAAGCCCTATACATCCATCCATCAACTAAACAGTTATAATATTGATGAAATTTAATAATAATAATAAAAAAGAGGACAAAAGAAGAGAAGGGCCCATGACACATATGGTTTTTTCTTTTCAAACATTTTCTCAAATCTTTCATTTTACAAGGATGACATGACAAATGGTGAAGACCGATGCGCCCATACTCTGACTACACTCCTCATGTGCACCAATCCATCCATCAACGAATTAGCAATTGCACAACCTAAATATATTGGCAATCACTTCCAATATTAAACAAGAAAATATAAAAGCATTTTAATTGCAAGGTGATGAGACAGTTTTCGCTTTTTTGATTGCATTTTGCAAAATGGGTTGGAATCTTTGGGCCCTCAGACAAATGTGTTATTTATTGTTTTCCGTCGTTTAATTGGAGGGTCCATAATTTGGGCAAGCAATAGCAAAGCTATCCGCTTGCTGGGGGCCATCACGCCCAGATTCCATTTGGCATCCCCAGTACGGCATGTAACTTATTCAGTGACATTCCAAATGATCACGACCTTACACGTAGCTAATAGTTACTCTCAAGGCCCCACCGAAGGCTCTTGCCTTTTCTTAATTCCCCCCCTCTTTCGTAAATCGTAATTGTTTTTGTCTGTGTGAACTTTTTTTTTCCTAAAAAATATTCGATTCAAAGAGGAAATAACTAAATAATCAAATATATTGACGTACTAACAAATATGACAAAATTTCATAATATATTCACTCATGCACAACGGAGTCATTATATTGAGATTGCAAGGATCATAATATATATATATATATTTCCATTCTTGTTGAATAAATGAAAAGGAAAGGAAAAACACATAACTTTTTTCTTTTTTTGGACTTTTAAAGATCAGATCAAAGAAGGCACGTTCCAACCATGGACTTTTGGGGACAGTGCAACTATTCTGCATTAAGGCACCAATGAGATGACTTTGGGGGTTGTTAAAAGGAAAGTGTACAAAGGTCAATATGGAGAGCATAACTTCCTCGCCAGCGAAGAGACTCGCCAAGCTTGGTTTTATAGACAGAGCTGCCCTCACAAGAACTGAGGGCCGAGTCTGAGACCGGATGCTACCAAACATTCAGAAATATCATTCATGTAAGAAGAATAGAAGGTGCCATTTGCACCTAACCACTGACTAGAAATAGTATGGTAATAATGAAGTGCTAGATTTGGTTGGAGTTGGCCTGACATATAATATTGGATATGCATGTCGCGCTCACGGACGACTTCCTTCTTTTCTTTTCTTTCTTTCTTTCTTTTTTTTTTTTTTTGGGTTCTTCCTTTCTTAGGTTCAAAGGGCCCTTTGAACCCACGTTGCTGCACTACTGCTAAGTATGATAGGGCTGTTGGTAGTAAAGTCTGTGCATATTGACACGCCCCGTTGAAATTCGATCCACTTTATGGCATTAGTCCTTTCTTTACGCAGAAAAATAAGACGTGGGTGACCATGCACCTGGTCTTCGACGGAAATTTAATGAGGACAGTTAACCGCTGACCTCAACCTAAGCTCCCTGGCAAATGACCGGTTCAATGTCAAAAAAGGAAAAACCTTACAGCACAACTAAGAAACAGCACACACGCGCGAGGCACGCAAACCCATGACAATTCAGACCAATCAACTGGCCATCAACTTGCAAGTCCAAAGTTTGAAAGGTCGCTGTACTTGTACTATCATCAGAACAAGTGGCAGCAACCAATGGAGCGATCCGCACAATACTTTGGGCTAAAATACGCACTGCATTTATTTTTGTCCGTGTTTATGAAGCCCCAGAATTGTTAAAGATGAGATCCAGTATTCTGGTTTTGTCATCTAACGTTAATCGATCGATCAATTGCATTTTGTGTACACAAGGGGTCCAAACAAATACATTAACTAAGTTGATCGAGCTTTCAAACAAACCAATTTCAAGCAAATGGTTCGAGGCCGAGGTGCATTAGATATGGCCAAAAGAATGCAACGGACACCCTTCAGCTCTAGTTTTCTCAATCAGTTTTTAATTCAATATTCCTTTAAAAGCTCAATAGTAGGCTTCATGTAATTGCAAGAACATTAGATGAATATAAGAGTAAAGCAGCTTATCCAAGCTGTTGTCTTCTCTTCCACAAAATCCTGCGCAGGAAAGTTGAGAATGGTGTAATCGAGCTCGCACGTACTCAACCAGTTGGGAGTTGGTACGTACCACCTTAATTGGCACGTACCACCTTAATTGGCATATTATTAGTAACTATTATAGATATTTTAAAAATATTTCCTTTTCCTCTCTTTAGAATGGGGAAGCAACTATGTAGCTAAAGCAAGCATACAAGGATATATCAAGATTGGTTGCAAAGCAAAAGGTATTCTTATCTTTTGGGACTCCTTATGAAAAGCATATTTTCACAAGGTTCTTCTTAGTTAATTTTTATTTTCTTTTGGTTGCAAGCTATCAATAATATAGAGGAAAAGAGCAAATAGTTCATGGTCTCCGCTCCAAATTGAGATAAGGTTGCTAAATCAACAATATTTGCAAGATATGAAAGACTTCGGTTGCTACATGGTATATCAATAGACAATATCTTTACATGTTATAATGCTTTTAAATAAGTAGAATTTTTTAGTTTGATATTTAGTTTTTAAAAATTTATTCTTATTTACAGGAGCCTAATCATTTGTTGCAATTGTTTGAAGAAAGATTTCGAGATGAATTGAAATTTGAGGGTTTGCTCAAGTTAGGTCCTATCAAAGATTATGCGATATAGCATCAGGAGCATTTTGTTTACTTAACTAAGTTAAATTTCATGCAGTGGTTTGTTAGGACTCCTAACTATTATAGATCTCTTATTATTTTGTATTATTGCAATCACCATGTTTTTGTGATGGACAAATGTCCAGTAGATAGCATGTTAAAGCACCCAGTGATTCTAGTATATTATGACTATGGAACCATAATGCCTAGTTTCACTGATGAAGACTATTGGATGAAGGGGAACTTTGATGGTTCTTTAAAACACAAAATACATGGTGGTTACTCGGCTATAATCAGATTGAGAGGCACCACGATTGGAATTAGGTTGATGTATCTAGAAAATCCAAGCTCAATTACAGAAGTTGAGATTGTCACTGCCTACTATTTAGTTAGTTTAGTCGACATGAAAATTTCAAAATTATAAATTGTGGGAGATTCAAGATACTTAATTAACGTGATTAGTGGTGTGTCATCACCTAAAATAGAACATCAAGCATCTTTTTCAACTGTGTTCTCCAAATTGAATCTTATCTCAATATTCTGTTTTTGCTGGGACTATCGACAAGCCAATGCTGTAACTGATGAATTGGCTCATCAAGCAATTAGTATGGGCACATCAAAGAAGGCTGAAATGATTGAAGGAACACAACTTCTCCAGAAGCTTAGCTTAGATGATCTTGGACAACCTTATTTTCATATTGTCAAAGAGCGTAAAATGTGTCATATTTTTTCCAATTACTACAAGGATGGTCCTGGTAAACAAGGAGATGACATTGCTTCTGTGGATAGAGAAGTAATCTAACTCTATTTTGCATCTTAATTTTAAAGATTATTTATTAATAATTTTATTGAACTTTCATTATTCAATTAGATTTAAACAACCATATGTAACCTCTATTATTGATTGAATTATTTGCAATAATAGCCTTGCAGGTATCCCACAATCATGCTGTTGAAGATATTACATCTCTTCTTACTCCTGAAGGGTTTTTATACAGTTATCAGGTTACTTATATTACAGTTTTCAAGGGTCTAATCGTAAGAGGAAATGTTTTGGATGTCTTTTTCTTTTGTTTTTTTTTTTT